>SNQJ01S0203991.1:7475-19635 GCA_010110895.2 Picea sitchensis
AGGCATAGTTTTCTAGGTAATAGGTTTATTAACTTACCAGTTAAAATAGTGACATCCCCTTCAGGACGCACTACGTTCTCCAAGGGTGCCACTCTCCTCTTTTTGTTTTATTTTCACGATGTTTCCTTCAAGATGCACTACGTTCTCCAAGGGTGCCACTCGCCTCTTGACTGAATTTGGTAGACGTCAAACCCTTGGAGTCAATACTTCGTCAGGTGACCTTGTGGGAGACTAAGGGCCTCTAAGGAATAAGGAACCTACCTTATTGTGCGCCTCTTAGAATCATCGTAAGCGAATGCCACCGTCTTCCCTCACAACATCGTGGGTCTTCTCAAACTAGGTAATTGTTAACCTACAGTTTGAGCCACAACAAGAGTGCCAGTAGTCTGTGGTAGGGTTGTTGCCACACCTCTCCCTCAATGTCTCTGGTTTTCGTGCTTGACCCCTTTACTCCAAATGTGAGTTTGGTCGGCAAGCTATTGTTAGCATGCATCCATTAACGAAACATGTTATCTATAAAAATCAATATCATTATCTAGTCATATGTCACATCTTTAATATCAAAAACATTCAAACCATAACACTCCTCTCCCTGACTCGATCTAGATTTCAAGGATATCCATCGATTCCATTGACATCCTCTAATGCCTAGAGTCCTACACACTGAGGAGAACCCAGTCAATAACACATGTCGATGTAAATATAGAAAAAATAACATATCATCAGATCCACAACATCTCATAATCATAATAAAAAAGGCCAATTGTATAATGAGCCGGATCACTTGCACACAAGTGTCCTCAAAGAATAAGTCCACTCAGTGTGTGCAAGAGCGGGATGTTACATACACCTCTCTTGTTTTAAACTTCATCCCGAGTTTCACAATATGTAAGTGCTGAAATAAAGTGTATCATAATATCATATGTCTAGCTATTAAACAAAAATGGAAACTGTCAATGCATATCATATGTGTCCTCCCAGTTCGTCGAGTGAGAACTATAGTTGTCCCATTGTACCTTTACATGATATGTTGTTCAACGTCGTAACTGTCGAATGAAATGGTCTGGGATGTGGATTAGCTTCGCCATGAGTGAACCCTTGTATGATACCTGCAAGGAAATCATGTCAATAATATGTGTAGGATCACTAACATAATGTCTCAAAACCGATATGTGAAAAACATTGTGCATACACCTCAAAGAATTAGGAAAGGGTAGTCGATAGGCCATGGGCCCCTTCTTCTCCACAATCTGGAAGGGTCCCACGAACCTAAGAGAGAGTTTAGCATCCTTTCCATAATTGATCAAATTCTTATGTAATTTCACCCGCAAGAAGACTCAATCACCAACTTCATAATTGTTGACCCTTGACCAAGTTTTGGGAGATCGTTGGTCAAGTTTGACCTATTTTTGGACTTCAACAACCTTTCAAAGAAGGAGCGCAAGACGAAGCAAAGATCATGAGATCTCAACCCCTTTTTGGGTTCTTTTCGGGATTTGGGATTATGTGACAGGTATGGGATGTCGGCCCATGGGTTTATCCATGGTTAGGCCTATTTTGTAAAGTATAAATAAGTAGCTAGGTGACATAAGTAAAAGACCGATAAGCTAAGTGCTAAGTTCAAGTATCGTTTGTAGATGCTCGGTGCATATTGTTAGAAACTTGTAGAGCGAAGTGCAAGTGGTTGTAACCGATTGTGAAAGGATTTGTGGTAGACCTAGCTCGAGGAAGGAGGATCTGGAAAGGTGCATGCAGATCTCCTGTCCTATGTGGAGTAGGGTTCTTGTGGATATATGCATGTAGATGAATGATTGAAGATAATAAAGAAGAAGAGTTGGTGGACGTAGCCCCAGGGTGGGGGTGAACCACGTAAATATTGTGTTATTTTGCTCTGTGCGATGTTCTGATGTGTCTATGTATTTACTTGTTAAGTGCTTTGATATAGATAGATAGATCTATTTATAATTTGTTCTTATGATGAATCTAGATGCTAGATCTGACTTCTGTAAACTTTCTTAGTGCTCGAATCTGCTAGATCTAATCTATTTATTTATGCTAAGTGCTTAGATACATTAGAACTTGGTGAATGTTGTGATGCTCTGTTTTATCTAGGAAGTAGATATTGGTTAAATAATGATGAACTAACGGTTCTAGGTTCTTTATTAAGTATTATAATCACATATATGTGTCCCAGTTAAGGTTGCAGACACATGATTCCTACAACCACCCCTTCCTCTACCTCAGGTGAGAGCTCGTCTACTTCGCAGGTGTTGTCGAAAGGGCCAATAGTTAGGGTTTTGTTGGTGCATTATTGTAGCATTGAACCCTGGGTTTGCCCCTGTGCCAACAACTAGTTCTGTTATCGAGACTTGAAACTGTGATTGTTGGGAATTGAGGAAGAAGAAGCTTTGTGCAAAGATCCAACCTGAAATTGTGAAAGCTCTATGCGTATATCTGTTGATCTAGTGCACAATAATCCACTTAGTTTGACAAGCTCTATGCAAAGAAAAGAAGTATGATCTGAAGAAAAGAGGTAAGATCTGAAAGCTTTGTGCTCTGAGCAAGGAAAAAGTGAGACTTTTTATTAAAAGAGGTAAGATCTGAAATCGTTGTGCTCTGATAAAGGTAAGAATATTGAAAAGTTGTAGATCTGAAAGCTTTCTTCTTTGTAGAAGTAAGATAAGTGGAAGTTTTTGTTTCAGCAGTATGGATCTAGGTATGTTTGATGGATTCTATCCTAGCCTGAAAAATAGGGTATCGTTAGATGAAATAAGATTTGATATGAGTAGATCTGATAAGAATAGTGAAAAATATGTTATACCTATGCATAGAAAGAATGTTTGGACTAATAAGTGTATGCAGGATCCTAGAAAGAAATGTTTCCAGGTTAGCTACCATAATCCTAGCGCGCAGTATAGGAAAGGTTGGGGATCATTTAAAATAAAGAGATGATTAACCCTCTGTTACAGTTGTAGAACATTGGGACATCTCGTTAAGGAATGCCCTAGGAGAAGACCCAATTGTCTTTGTTGTAAAGCTATGGACCATGAAGTATTGGATTGTCCTAGAATGATTTCTAAGCTTGAAGAAATGAACATGAGCCAAGAAAACCCTAGGGAAGATCCAAAAACTAAGATTATGGCAGAACCCCAGAAAGAATCAGAAAAAGTATTGCTACATATGAAAGAAACCATGAATGACCGCCGACATGTCAGATTATCAGAGATCTTCAAAGAAAAAGAATGCATTGAAGCAATAATAGGAGACTTTGACGTTGACTATGTTCTGGATGAGGGAACACACATGAATATTATGACAAAAAGAACTTGGGAACTTTTAGGAAAGCCTGCTATGATTCATTCATTAGGAGGAATATGACTATTCAAAGGAAAGCTGATAAACCTATGTGGGAGGCTCGCTCATATACCTATGAATTCCAATGGAACTTCGACAGAGGAAGATTTTGAGATTATTAAATTTATTGAGGATAGTGCCCCATTTACCATGCTACTAGGAAAACCTTGGATTGAAAGAGATCAGGCTAGAAGGAAAGAAGAAGAAGAATTTTTAGAGCATAAGAAGCAAAAGTTAAAATAATTCATGACTAGAAGGATCGCACGCTTGATTGAAGAACAAAAGAAAATATCGAAGCTATTCAACAATAGAGACCTGGATGTCGAAGTTGCAAGAGCACTAGAAGACCCACAGAATATTGAAGTACTTATTCCAGAAGGATCACCCTTGAATATTAGGAAAGAATCTCAACAACGCGAAGTAACTATGCCAAAAGAAGATAAGAATTAGAACATAAAAAGGTATATCGAGATGACGCTCATTGGGAAGAAGGCTAGAAAGCTAAGTAAGAAGAGAGATAAGATCGATAAGTTGCAGAAGGAAAATTTGAAAAATTGGAGCTTCGTTGGGATATCAGAACAACGACACATGGAATTTCGTCATGGCGAAGCAATATAGCCGTTGATGACATTATAACCGTTATACCAATGCTATGAATGATTAGAAAGACATTTATGGACAGAAATCTCGCCATACGACCGTTGGGACCACACCATAATGAACAAAACAGAGTTAATGAAGGATTCATACCCGTTGCAAGCGACCCATTGCCAAGTTACCTATTTATCCCATCACACCATGCACCGAGAACACTTTTTCCAACCGAGAGTTTGAGCCCGCACACTAAGTTGATTTTATACAGTGATCATCGCACTCTTGCTATCTATTCTATTACTATTTCTAAGTTACTCTTCGAACCCGATATTGTTAACCCTGAGCGTGTATGTCGAATGAGTTGAGCACTACAAAGAAAGTTGTTGAAAAAGTTATAATTAACCTCATGAATGAAATATTAATGTCGATGTCTACAGGTGTACAAGAATCATCGACGAGAGGACTGCTAGCCTCTCCATCCACTGCTCGCAGAGCCAGACCATCCCAACCATCAGATGAAAAGAGAACCAAGCACAAGGATGATCTAATGAATGCCAAATTGATCCCGATTATATTACCCACATATATTCCAACTTTGAGTGGTGCGGTAAATTGAGACAGTGTGCCCAGAGATTTCGAATACACCTTGGTTACGGCATACCTCTTGAAGGGGATATGTGCAGTTCGAGCAGACCAAGATAATATTGAAACATTGAATTTTAACGACTTCAACCTCGGAGATCACAAAGTCTATAACATGCTCGCCCCACATAAGTACCTGACGATAACTAAGGGGAAAAGTTTGAAGATAATCCCCAGTCATGGACTATGAACCTCACACAATTCACCCTGCTGAATGTCATGAAGGTTCCCCACTTTGGTAGACACCAGGAATTCAATGCATGTGTCAAGTTGTTTCTTTCTTGTTACCATGGAGGCTATTTGTGGATAAACCACCGTACAATAGTTGACCCGATGCTTATCAATTGGATCATGGGCTTGAGTATGCAAGGACTTGATCCACAAGAGTTTTACCTAGGAAAATCCATGGATCACACTCTAGCACAAAAGATCAAGGAAACTTACGACGATGTTGAGAAGGGAATGCGAAGCTACAAGGTAGTTTCTATCCAGAGTGGCATAGTGTACCTTGCCTGTTAGTTGATTGTAGGGAAGTTAGTATGAAAGAACCAACCTACCCAAGTCATTGGTTTTGTAGTCGACCTCACAGGGAAGTGCGTGGAAGGCCTTCAGATGAACTGGGCAAAGTACTTGGTGAACCAGTTGGAACTTGACTGTAGAGAAGCACAAGATCAAAGATATGAATTTCATTTCAGTTGGCTCTTGCTTCTTATAGATTTTATTGTTTGGGAGATGCCGGAAGGTGCAACCTTCCCAGAAATTGATCCATTTGAACCGTTGGCTATGAAGTTCAGTACACTATGGTATTCAAGCGATATGAATAAAAAGTGGCAGTCAAATTCTTTTTTTCATACCTACTACAATAAAATGAAGATAGACATACAGTCTGAGCCTCTCATGACACCGAACACTCTACACCAGTTCAGGCCTTTGATGAAGTTCAGTGCAGATCGACATTTTATTTACATCACAGTACGTACCGACGAACACAAGAAACAACTTCAATCCTACTATAAGCTAACGGAGGAGGAATTGGAGGAGATCACTAAGGACTGGTCGAGGGACCTCCTTATTCCAGCAGACCCTACGAATATATCCAACATCGACATCCCAAAAACAATGTAGGATACACCCAGACCTAGTAGGAAAAAGAAGACCGAAGAGGTCCAAGGATTAGATAGTGCATCCATGAAGATTGCTTCCATATCACCAAAGTAAGGAGGTGATGGCGAAGAGTTAGATGACAACAAAGTCAAACAGAAGTAAGGAGATGAGGTTGATCCCCTAAATAAGAGGAAAGGTTCACCTCCAAAACCTTCCTCCTGGAAGAAATCGAAGGCCACCATGGCCAAGATGCAGACTGTCCTCACCTTTGATGACTTTGACTTCCTCATAGCAGCACTGTAAGATGTTTTGTTGGAAATAGAAAAGAATCAAGAATCAAAGAAAGAGGAGATGTATGATCGAATTGAGACTGAACTCTAAGGGGTATAGCAGGCACTACAGTCCAACCGCATAGTCTCCACTATGCCAGGAGAACCAGAATTGGGATATGAGCTAGCTCAACTCCACCTCCTAGCCGATATAGTTGAAGCTCGCCTTTGATGAACACAGGAAGAAACAGATCAAGCCACCTAGGCTTTGACTCAAGTACAAGGAGTACTCATAGAGAAATGAAGTGCTGCAGAACAGGAAAAATTCTCTCCAAGCAGAGTTTGATAAAGAAAAAGAACAACTACAACAATAAAAGGAACAGTTGCTCGCAGAGCAACTTGAAGTAAAAGAAGTAGTCAACAGAGCAGTTCACTCTGTGACGATATTAGAAATCAAGGCAAAAGACTGAGTTACATAGTAGGTGAACCAGCTCGCAGAAGCCATCGAGAAGCTACAAAAACGCATAGCATATTTGGAGCTACGCACTGTACCTGAGATCCCACAAGATGTAAGAGACCAAAGAGAAGTAACCACCCGGAGCGCAGTTTAAAAGCTAAAGGCTCTTACCCTAGAATGTAAGAAACTCATTGATCACAGTGCCCACACCTATGAAGAACTCACGAAGAACCTAGAATTGAAGGCACTGGAGTCGCAGCTCCAAGAGGTGAAGTATCAAGCTGAAAATATACAAGCGCAGTTGAAGACCCTGTCAGTTGTGGAGATAATGAAGTGCTCCCAAGAGAAGCGCACTACACAGTAGTAGATCCACACTATCTAGACCATAGTTATGGAAGTAACTCAGAGGTTCCAACTTGTACAAGATAAGGCCTATCAATTGTTTACAAAGGTATAAGGCCAAGGAGTAGAGCTAGAGTAGGTTGTCACTACAGTTGAACAATGTCTAGAGGGACCTATCAACGATGCAGTCATCCAAGAGTTCGTTGAACAGGAGGTCATAGCACAACAACAAGTCGAAGTAGCTCGAGCCAAGCTCGAGGCATTCGAAGAAAAACTAGTCAGACCAGAGTGACTTGGAACGAGTGATAGGTGAGTGTTGGGGGATTATTGGCCCTTGACCAAGTTTGACATATTTTGGGACTTCAACAGCCTGTTGAAGATGGAGCGCAAGACGAAGAAAATATCGCAGGATCTCAGCCCATTTTTGGGTCCTTTTTGGGATTTGGGATTATGTAACGGGTATGGGATGTCAGCCCATGGTTTTACCCATGGTTAGGCCTATTTTGTAAAGTATAAATAAGTAGCTAGGTGACATAAGTAAAAGGCCGATAAGCTAAGTGCTAAGTACAAGTATGGTTTGTATATGCTCTGTGCATATTGTGAGAAACTTGTAGAGCTAAGTGCAAGTGGTTGTAACCAACTGTGAAAGGCTTTTTGCTAGACCTAGCTTGGGGAAGGAGGATCTGGTGAGGTGCGCATAGATCTTATGTCCTATGCAGAGTAGGGTTCTTGTGGCTCTGTGCATGTAGATGAATGTTTGAATCTAATAAAGAACAAGAGTTGGTGGATGTAGCCCCAGGGTGGGGGTGAGCCACACAAATACTATGTTATTCTACTTTGTGTGATGTTCTGATGTGTCTATGTCTTTACTTGTTAAGTTATTTGATATAGATAGATATATCTTCTTATAATTTTTTCTTATGATGAATCTGGATGCTAGATCTGACTTCTGTAAACTTGCTTAGTGCTCGAATCTACTATATCTAATCTATTTATTTATGCTAAGTGCTTAGATACATTAGATTTGGGTGAATGTTGTGATGCTCTATTTTATCTATGAAGTAGATATTGGTTAAATAATGATGAACTGACAGTGCTAAGTGCTCTATTAAGTATTATAATCATAGATCTGTGTCCCAGCTAAGGTTGCAGACACCTGAGTATTGCAACCTTCCCTTCCTCTACCTTGGGTGAGACCTCATCTGCTTTGCAGGTGTTGCCGAAAGTGCCAGTAGTTAGGGTTTTGTTGGTGCACTATTGTAGCATTGAACACTAGTTCTACCCATGTGCCAACAATAACTATGGTTGACACGATGCACATCCACATAACTCTTCTGTCAATCCTGCACTTCCTTGATCCTTTGTGTTATTGTTTTCATTTGATCTTAGATTTCTTGGATCACTTCTGGCCCCACCAGGACCCTATCCTCAAGTCGATCCTAACTCAAAGGTGTCTGACACGGTCACCTGTAAAGAAACTTGAATGGCGCCATCTTAATGGTGCTTTGATAAATGTTGTTGTATGAAAACTATACCAGTGGAAAGAACTCTTCCCAACGCTTATGTTGGTCCATCACATACATACGCAACATATCCTCGAAGATTTGGTTTGTTCTTTCAGTTTTCCCATCTGTCTCTGGGAAAAATGTGGTACTAAAGTTAAGTTTGGTTCCCAAGGCCTCTTGCAAACTAGTCCAAAATTGTCCTGTAACACTGATCCTCGATCAGATATAATCCTCTTAGGCACGCCATGCAACCTCACTATCTCGATGATGAAACTCTAGCTATGTCAGGTGTCTGATATGTCATATGCACAGGAATAAAATGTGCACTCTTCTTCAGAGTGTCGACTACTACAAAAATCAAGTCGTGTCTCCTCATTGTCAGTGGCAATCCAACAATTAAATCCATCGAAATGACCTCTTATTTTGATTTTGGAATAGCATGTGGTTGTAGTAATCATGTCGGATGTCTATGTTCATCCTTCACCAATTGACATTCTAGACATCTTGCCACGTAGTTGACTATGTCTACCTTCATTCCTTTCCAAAAGAATAATGGTTTAAGTTCTTCCCTCATAGTCATGACTCCAGGATGAGCCATGTACACTACTCTATGAGCCTCATTTATGATCAAACTCCTAAACTCGTCGTTGGGCGGAACGTAAATCCTATTATCAAATTTCAATAATCCATCCTTTTCCACAGTAAATCTCTCAAATTTTGGTACTTTCATTGTGTTTTGTCCAAGAAAATCCTGGACCTCTTTGTACCAGTCATCATCGCGTTGTAAAGTTAGAATATTTTTATTTAGATACGTCTGAAGAGGAATCATCGAATATATGTGTGGTCTTTAACTCAACGCATCAACCACTCTATTCACTATTCCATTTATGTAAGTAATCTTGAAATTGTACTCGCTAAGAAATTTCGACCAACGTCGTTGTCGTGCGTTCAAGTCACTTTGCATAAAGATATGTTGGAAACCACAGTGGTCCATTTTTAGTTAGAATTTTTGTCCAATAAGGTAGTGTCTCAATACTCTCAAGACATAAATAATGGCTAACAACTCGAAATTGTGAATCACATAGTTCTCCTCATGCCTTCTCAACTTTCTCGATATGTAAGTGATCACTTGACTGTATTGCATCAAGACTTCGCCTAAGCCTTCCTTGGATGTGTCAGTCCATACCAAGAAATCATCATCCATGTTAGGGGCCTTTAGTATCAATTCTTTCGTCAACAACCCCTTGAGCCTCTGAAATGCTTCTCTTCATTTCTCGGTCCAAACAAACTTCTTGTTCTTCTTCTGCAATTCCATAATCAGATTTCCTATATTCAAAAAACCCTCAATGAACTGTCGATAGTATCTTCAGCATAGTCCATTCCATAATAGCCTCTACCTTTGCTGGATCCACAACAATACCTTCACCAGAGATCACATGCCCTAAGTAGTGAATCTTCGATTAATAAAACAAGCATTTCGACATCTTCCCAAACAATTTGTTCTGTCGTAGACACTGTACTACCATGCGCAAATTCTCATCATGCTCCTCCATTGTCTGAGAGTAAATCAAAATATCATCAATGAATACTTGGATGAACTTGTCCAACTATTCACGGAACACCATGTTCATCAAACTCATAAGTACCCCTGGGGCATTCGTCAGTCCAAACGGTAAAAATATAAACTTGTAATGTCCAAATCTCATCTTAAATGCGGTCTTAGGGATTTCATCCTCCTTGATCTGTAACTGGTGATACCGTGATCTCAATTCAATATTTGAAAACACCATTGCGCCTTTCATCTAATCAAACAAATCATCAATCCTTGGCAACATATATTGATTCTTGATCATTGCCTTGTTCAATTAACGGTAGTCGATGTAGAGTCTCCATGACCCATCCTTCTTCCGTATGAAAATAACAAGTGCACCCCATGGTGACACACTTGGACATATAATTCCTAGGTCCAACAACTCCTTCAATTTCATTTTCAACTCATGTAACTCTGGGGTCGACATCCGATAAGGCGTTCTTTCTATCGTTTCAATTCTTGGTTTTAGGTCGATGGAAACCCTGGTAACTCCTCTGGGAAGACATCCAAAAACTCTCGTACTACCGGAAGGTTTTCCAGTCCTTCCTCCACACCTCTTTCATTTAATGCAAGGAGTTTCCTTGGTTCCTACCTACAATCATGTGTCTCTAGCACTCATCATCGACCAAGCTCAACCATTTCATCTTACAATTGAGTATCGCCTCATGCAATTCCAACCAGTCCATACCGATCATGACGTCATAAGACCCTAATAACATGACATACAGGTTGTCCCTTGTGACAAACTCTCCCAGGTTAAGGCTATAGCCCGTAACCTTCCCTCCAACCTTTTGTTTAGCTCCCAAATCCATTTCTACAAAGCTAAACTTTTCATGTTCGACTTCGTTTACCTTAATTATTTTTAGCGATGCACCAGAAATAAAACTCTATGTAGCACCTGGATCTATCAAAATACTTAGGGTCTGTTCAGGGACGGTACTTGACGTATCGATCACAATTGACTAGTGCTCTGCTTGGCGGTTATTCACCACTGCATGAATCTGATGGGCCTTGCCCAAATCTCCCATGGTAGTGGGTCTAGMTRATCCATATGATATGGTCCTCTCAACTAGGCAGTCACACTGGTAATTTGGCTCTCCACATGTCCAACACCTTATCTTTGGTCCAATACTCTTGGTACCTAAAGTAGAAGCTGACGGCCCACCACCCTCAAACCCTAGTCTATTATGCTAAACAGGCCTAAACTGTTGTTGTTACAATCGATGTTGTTGTTGGTGTTGTGGTCCTTTGTAAGGATTATGTTGTTGAGGCATTGGTCATTAAGGTGCAGTGAAAGTGGATCCTCTCTAGATGCCACGATATCCTGGTGAATTTATAGCTGGTGTCTAATGCTGCTATGCACCATATGATGCTTGTCCCGCTAGTCTCATTGGATTCTTTCTCTGACCCCTACTAATAAGCTCCTCCTCTACTATGAGGGCCTTCTGGACAACATCATGCAAGGTTTGAGGCATCAAAATCCTCACCTTTGCACGAATGCTCACATTAAGGCCGAAAACAAACTTGTTAACATTAATTTTCTCATTATCCAAGTGTAGAGCATACTAAAGCAACTCCATGAAGCGGGCCTCATACTTGGGCACCGTACAAATGCCCTATCGCAAGGCGTTGAACTTGTTGAGCTTATGCTCAATGAATTCCTTAGAAAGATACCTCTCCGATAACCATTTCTCAAACAGTTCCCATGACATGTCTTCGACTTCCATTTTCAATTGTGGCAGGAGCATCTTCCACCATAGAAGAGCACTCCCCTTCAGTTGAAAGATCGACATGCAAACCTTCATGTTGGAGGTATAGTCGTGAACTGAAAAACAAATTGCCATATTTTCCAACCATGCCTCGGCGGCTACGTCTTCCGGGGCACCCAAGAACACGGGAAACTTGACCTTCTCGATTTCACGGTGAATGCTACCAACACTGATCGGGGTTCACGGTGGACCCTCTGGAGGTGTCAACACCTTGGCCTCATCTCTATCCAAATGATCAATCAATGCCTCATAAATCCTTTGAAAGGACCTCATCAACCCAACCACATCACCAACGACTATTTGTTTCTTCCCAATGCCACTGGGGGCATCACGCCTCCTCCCCTAGCACCCCATCATCTGCCTCTGTGGTGTCCTCTAACCCTGATTACTTGCAAAAATAAAAATCAATCTAATTCGTGACAATTTATAATCGAGTATCTAATCAATGGAAGTCGTAGTGATCCCAAGTCGCGGGTCAAACCGACTATGATACCATATGTAACAACCCCATCATTACGACAACATGCGATGCA
>SNQJ01S0203992.1:0-15530 GCA_010110895.2 Picea sitchensis
TGATTCCTTTTCCATATGCATAGTTTCTGAGATGGCTCTTGAAAAATTTAACTAACGTCTGGAAAACAAAAAATAAAAATGAAGCATTTTTTTTTTGCATATATGATGCAGATCAAGAATATTACATTCAACCATTTTATCCAGCAACATAGCTGATAAAACAGAATTGGTTTTGCCTAAGCACCACACCAATGCCAATCCAATTTTGAATAAAACCAAGTAATTGTACTATGCATGTAGCACACACTATCTTAAAGGCCACAGACTAGGAGGAGAGGTGATGCATCTAGAGTCAACACGAAGAAAATGTGATTCTTATCTGTATACTAGTCGATGATGTAACCAATATATGTGTAAAAGACAATTTAGCATACTCGCATCTTGTTGTTGGTTTTCAAGTAATGTCAGGTCTGCAATTTATTTGTCTTGTATACTTTGCTAGTCAAAATCCTTCTTACTTTTCCACTTTCGAGCTTGGATGAAGGTTTTTCAACAACTGCTACGAAAGTGCACAATAATAAGCTGCATGGATTATGTGCACAAGAATTTAAAATACACAGTACTCACTATGCTAGTGACATTCCATTGCCACTACCAAACTTCCCAACACATACCTGCACTGACTACCACGACATGTTCATACCTATACTTGGTCTACCTAAGACAATATGTTTTTAAGCCTTCAACAATAAACACACACGGGGTAGTTTTTCACATTGCCACACCTCCACACTTCCAATAGTTTTTCATCCCTCATTGTGATAGGAAATGTAATTTGCAATATAGCTCATTTAATTATGGTAAATTGATTTTCTCTGATCTACCAAAAAACATTGCGCATATAGAACCACTGCAAAGAAAATGGAAATGTCAAATTGAATAGACCAAGTAATTGTAATATGCATAGATCTCACACTATCAAACATGATGCGAGATGAAAAACTGTGGTAGTGCATGAAGAACATACGCAACCATTCTCCATACAAGACTCAAATATATACCAAGTGCTAAATACACAAAGCATCGCCTCTGTGCAATACACACCTATGTGAAAGAAATGATGGCATTTCTCTACAAATCATGCAAGTCTCTATGCAACCAACTTTGCAAATTCCAAACCATAAGTGACATGAATTCTCAGCGCAAGCCTCCAAAATCTAGAATCTTGCATATGAATTGAAAATAGAAAAATAAACAAGCATTTTCTCAGTCTATTTTGAATCCCCATCCAATTCGCACATGTATACTTGGTGTACTTTAGACCCTCTATTTTGAATACTTGTGAGGAGGACTTGCACAGTGGATCCAAACGCCTTGACATACTTCTGCAATTTTGCATTTCCAATACTCTTGCATCTGTCATTGTAAAAAGCAATGCAATTCACAAATTACGTCATTGATCTATTATAATTTCATTGGCACTCTGTTTGGAAGGAATGAGACTCATCTAGAAATAGTTCCAAGCAAATGCAATGATTACCTGTACAATGTTGGATGGTTTAGCCAATGTATGTCTAAAAGACATTATATCATATTCACAACTTGCTCTTCGCTTTGGCATAATTACAGTTATGCGACTAATTTTTCTTTCGGAAATTTCCTAGTCGAAAGCCTTATTCACTTGTCCACTTTCAATGTTGGACAGACCTTTTGCAACAACATATGCCAAAATACAAAACAGTAATGGACATGAATTCTCTGCACAACTAGTGAAAATACATAGTAATGGTTGTTCTAGCCATATGTCTCATTCAACCATTCGATCCGGCAAAGCAATTGATAAAACAGAACTAGTTTGCTTAAACATTATACCAATTCCAATGCAAATATGAATGAAACCAAGTAACTATACTACACATAGAGCACAAACTATGAAACATGATGCCAGATGCAAAAATGCTACAATGCATAAAGGAAAGACATATCATCTTTCTGCACAAAATTTGACTATAGACCAATTACTAAATAGACAAAGAACAAACTCTGTGTATCATACACTTATGTCGAACTCCTAATGACATTGTTGTGTCAATGATCCAGGTGGATATTGGTGGCCACCCACCTATTCTAACTGGCTCCTTTTGATAGTTTTAGTTCAGCACATTCTTCTGTAATTATTTGTAATTGTGGGTTCTACACTTTTGGGGTTGTCTGAAGTCCTACACAGCTGCCAGATGGAGATTGGTGTCCACCCACCTGATCCAACTGGCTTATTTTGGAATTTTTCATGTCAGTACATATTTATGTACTTCCAGGGCCATTTTGGATCCCTAAACATAATTTGTTTGGCTTGCCACAGTCAAACTATAGACATAGTCAGAGTTTGACGACATAATTTGTAGTTCTCAAAAATACCTTTCCAACGAGCTATCACGCACCTAAAATGGAGGTCGTATGCAAAAGTTATGACCCCGGTAAGTTGAGGTACCAACTTACCCATCAGGGCCCACATAACTTTTGGCGTTTCATCTCATGGGGTTAGTTTTTTGGATGTCTATGGTTTTGGAATTCATGAGTAATGTTTAAAAGGCCTTTGGAGCCTCATTGTAATCATTTTTCTCGAACGGATGCACATAGTAGCCAAATCTCTTCTCAGGGATAGCTACCACCATTCAAGCAAGTTCTTTTCAGTTCTACAATTTTACAGTTTCAGCCTATTTTATTTATTCAATAGAAGTTATTGTTCACTCAATATTTATTGTAGTTCTTTGTATCTCTGTGTTATTATATTCAGTCTGTTATTCATTTCATTACGCTCATAAATCCAGATCAATCAATTGCACAAGTTTCCATGCAACCAACTATGCTAATGATAGACCATAACTTGCATGAATTCTTAACTCAAGCATCAAAAGTATACAATCCTCTTGCGCCTTGCACAACTACAATTGGTGTATTTAACATGGTCTATCTATAATCCTTGTGAGGAGAACATGCATAGGTGACCCTCATGCACCTCAGTGTTTCTAATAGTTTCACATACATCATTGTGACAAGTGATGTAATTTTCAAAATATATCACTAATTTATAATAAATTGATTTTCTCCCATTCAGGAGAAAACATGACACATATAGAATCAGTTCCAAGAAAATATGATCTCTATTTGTAAACTTCTCAATGGTTTTTTATTATCGCTATTGCTACTCAAAAAGTGTATGATGTGTGTAAAAGACATTTTAGCAAATTTCCATTTTTCTCTTCGCTTTATCATAATTCTAGGTCTGAGAGCTATTTGAACAATATGCTCTCATGAGCCTTCTTACTTTCCCACTTTTGAGGTTGGAAAACTAATGCCATATTTTCATAGCTATACTTGGTACACTTAAGACAATCTACTTTTTAATCCTTGTGCGAAGAACCCGCACCGAGCACTATCCCTCGTTGCTTCACTTTCACACTTATGCATTTCCAATAGTTCTACATCATTGAGTGTCACAAGTGACACAGTTTGCAATATAGATGTCTCATTTATCGTAAATTGATTTTCTCTTATCCAAGAAGAAACAACTTCCATCTAGAAGCACTGCAAAGCAAATGTGTTTCTTATATGTACATTGATCGATGGCTTTTTATTATTGTTATTTTTATTTGAAAGATAGTCGATACACGTGTAAAAGAAATATTGTTTGATGTCAATCCTAATGTTGGCCTTGACACAATGAAAATTCTGCAACCCATTTATATTTGTACAATATGCAAATAAAAAATAAATAAAAAATAAAAAGAAACATTATGTATATGATGGACATCAGGAATATCTCATTCAACCATTTGATGCAACAATACGACTGATAAGAGAAAACTGGTTTTCTTAAACACTACAACAGTGCCAATGCAAATATGACTGAAATCAAGTAACTATATTATGTATAGAGCATAAAATGTCAAGCAAGATTCCAGATGTGGAACTACGTCAATGTGGAAATGGAACACGTACCAACTCTCCACACACAATTTGAATATAGACCAATTGTTAAATAGACAAACTACCAACTTCGTGCAGAATTGTTGATGACATTTCTTTGTCAATTGCACAAGTCTTTATGTAACCAACTCTGCTAATGCCATACCATAAGTTGCATGAATTATTAGCGTGAATGTCAAAATTCTGCAATCCCCATGCATTATGCACAACTATACTTGGCGTAGCTAAGACAGTGTGTTTCTAAGCCTTGTGACGAGAGCCTGCACAAATCAACCTCTCGCAGCTCAACATTTCCAATAGTTTTACATCTGTTATTGTGAAAAGTGATTTAATTTGAAAAATAGATCATTGGTTTATAATAAATTGATTTTCTACCATTTAGGACCAAACATGACACATCTAGAAGCAATATTAAGAAAATGTGTTGTTGATCTGTAAACTTCTCGACGGTTTTTATTATGGTTATTGCTATTCGAAAATTATTCGATATGTGTAAAAGACATTTTTCTTGCCCATTTTACCTCCGCGCAACTATGTGTCTCACACAACACAAAATCTCTAAATGACTTCCATTTTCTTTCAAATCAATCAAAACTAACCTGTCACAAATCCCTGGAATATCGTTCAAATTACATCCACTATCACAATTCGTCGTGCAGATGCATGACCATACCTGGCATGTATTCTTCGCACAAGCATTTAAAATACACAGTACTCGATGTGTCAAGGATACAAATCTGCTACTATTGAGACGCACAAGACATAGCCGCACAAAGTGCCTCCATTTATGCATAGAAAAATCCTTTAGGAAAATTGCAAAATGCCCATATTTTTTTACCATATATGCCTATATTACAATCAAACCCCCAACAAAAATAAAATAGGTCAAACATAGTGAAATGCATCAACCTAAAAAACAACATTGATCTATAACACATGAAAAATAATGCATTGCTCACTAACTTTATACCCGCACTATCTCCATAGCATTAATCAACTGCAAAAAAATGGTGAAAAATACAAGTCAGGAATAGGGAAACGCTAAATAATAATCAAGACCTAATTGTCTGCACAAGCATTGAAAATATACATTGTTTCATGTGTCAACAATACAAACATACCATTGGCAAGATGCTCAATACATAGCCACATCGAGAAGTGCCATATGTTCATAGAAAAATCCTCCATGCAAACTACACAATGGTTGTTTTTTTCTGAACTATATATGCCTACACTACAATCAAATCCCCAACAAAAAATAGAACGAATGCAAGACAACGCAACTCACCAACCTAAAAAAACATTACTCTACATCACATGAAAAATAATGCACTGTTCCCCAACTTAACACCCACACCATCTTCATAGCATCATTCAACTGCAAAACAAAATTAAAAATACAAGTCTGCAACATGGAAACGCAAAATAACAATCAAGACCTAAATTTCCTTGGCATACATCATACAATGCACAAGATTTATTATACTCTAACACACATCTCCAAAACCACATAATCAGAACTCTTGGAACTCACCACTTCCAACACTCGCAAATCTAGAACAACTCCGTCTCTCTGAAAAATAACATATGACAAAGTAAATATGTTAAGAACCTGAATAGATCTACAAATATAACCACCACAAATATTGAATCCACAATAGATCCACAGAGCAATATAGAAGAACAGTATGCAAAATTTCTTTTATTACTATCAAACCCTTGAGGTAGGGCAACACCATACAATGGATCCTATTATGGAAGGGATCCTCTCATGTTCACTTGCCTCTTCGAGGGGGCATCCTCCTATTGATATAAAACTCACAATACAATAATTCTCTTCATGTCCCATTACATTGCTTGAACCCCTTTATATAGTGCTACCATCACCTAAGAACATTCTAGAGGAGAAATCTTCTAGAAGTAGAACCTTCTAAGAAGTCCTCCTACATTTATTATATCTAACTACCCATTTATTATATCTAACTACCATAATGGGCCTTATTTAATAATATAGTGGACCTATTCCACCTTACATTTAATGGTCTCCACTATTATCACTATGGGCCCTCTAGGGCCCCCCACTACCTCTATAGCTACCTTACATTCCATCCCCCTTATGAAAGTGTTGTCCTCAATGCTTGATGTTCAACCATATACCAGGGTCCCATGGATAAGTGTGGACCATAGTGTTGAAGTATACTAGAGAACCAAGGTCTCATTGAGAAATGGTAGCTACCATGCTGAAGTAATCCAACTGCCATTGTAAACCAGGGTCCCATGTCCAATTGCTCATGTGAACCCCACATGGAAGATATCGGCACCCAATAACCAACTGAAAATGATGCTCCCAATATTGACACCTATCATACCATTGTAGAATATGAAATTTGGACGTTGTTAACTAGCTCCTGATGTGGGACATTGATGTTCTCTACAGAAGGTGAGTAGAGTCATCAAATAAAATATGAAAGTGGTTGTCATCCCAAAAATGACAACTATCCATATACCAATCATCACAATCGGCCTCAAAATCATACCAAACATATATTTCTTTATTATATTCATCCCTGATGTCCGCCATAAAAAATATCTCCTGCATGCTATCCAATGAATCTTGAATACTACGAAAACTATCATTGAGGCCATCTGCAAGGTCATGCAATCTAGCATCCAATGTGTCACACAATTAGGATTTGAATGCTTCAGTAATTTGTAGAATTTTTTTGAGGGTTTGAGAGGAAATAGTCATCTGATCACCCTATTAAATCTTCAGTCCTACAACTGTCATAAAAAAATGCAAAAAATAGAACAAGAAGTTACGACAGAAAATCACAACTTTTTCTGGAAAAACCCTAAAAAACTGTTGAATTTAAAATGATCTTAACTTCACTTCCCGGACTCCGTTTCGACTGATTGTTTTTTTAAAATTGGGTGAAATTGTGAGAGGAACTCAGATATGTAATTTGTTTGGGCAAATTCGGCCTCCAGATGCTACATAAATAAAATAAAAAATCGTGTCACCGTCCACGAAAAAAAAAACCCTGAAAAATTGCAGATTTTAAAACTTCAATATCTTGACTTCCCGGACTTCATTTTAGACAATTGTTTTTTTCAAATTGGGTGTTTTTCTGAGAGGAACTCATATATACAACCTTTTTCTGCAAATGTTTCACAAAAATATACCGAAAATTTATGGAATGTCGCGGCCCTCTTTTTTCTTCTCTGAAAAAACAAATCTGCAAAAATAAAAAATATTTGCCCACAATGTCTGCTAAGGAAAGTGCTCTGATACCACTTGTTAAGAACCTTAATAGATATAAAAATATAAACACCACAAATATTGAATACACAATATATCCACAGAGGAATATAGAAGAACAATATCCAAAATCTCTTTTATTTCTATCAAACCCTTGAGGTAGGGAAACACCATACAATGGATCCTATTATGGAAGGGATCCTCTCCTGTTCACTTTCCTCTTCGAGGGGGCATCCTCCTATTGAGCTACAACTCACAATCCAATAATTCTCTTCATGTCTCATTACATTGCTTGAACCCCTTTATATAGTGCTACCATCACCTAAGAACATTCTAGAGGAGGAATCTTCTATATAGTGCTACCATCACCTGGTAAGAACATTCTAGAGGAGGACCCTCTAGTAGAACCTTCTAAGAAGTCCCTACATCTTACATTATATCTAACTACCATAATGGCCTTATTAATAATATAGTGGACCTAGTCCAATCTTTACATTGAATGGCTCCACCAAGTTATCACTACATGGCCCTTTGGGCCCCCCCCCACTACCTCTCTAGCTACCTTACAAAATAAACCCATTAAGCAACCCTAAGAAGAAAAAAAAACAACACAACCTCAAAATAGCACACCCTTTCTCCTTGCTCACCTTTTACTGCCTTCATATTACATAGTCTATGTAATATTCCCCAACCCACTTTGACTTGCCCCTGGAAAAACCAACAACACAGTGAAAGAAATTGCACCTTTCACAAAGCAACCTCTATCAAACAGCAACACAACATCAAAACAAAATACCTTCTCTCCTTGTTCATCTTTCATTGTTTTCAGCCTATATAGTCTCTGAAACAACCCTCGTCCGACTTGACTTGCTTATGGAAAAAATAGCAACACAACAGACCCAATCGCACTATGCATGAAGCAAACTCTATCGAACAACAACTATGCAAACCAATTGCAAAGTACATATATTAATACACCGACCAACAGGCTATAAGAAATATACTTGCTACACATGACCCTTTACGCACCTTGCATTCCTCGCTTATAGAACAATATAGCATTAAAAAAGAATTCAATTAAATCTCATTGTAATCTGTGAAAGCCATCCAAGCGTATCATGTCAAGCAGTACACAGAAATAACTTATCTTGTATAGCCCACCACTTTAAATGCAACCAACTTCTAGCTAACATTGTAGGAAGCTTCATAAATTGTCATGTACTCTAAACCATCCACCAAACTTGCATAAATAAATTTTATATTCAATTCTCAACGCTAACTCGACAATAAGATGTTGTTTTGAACAACCAATCAGAACACAACACAAAAATTTAGATCACTCCCAACAAAGTTTGACTTTGGAAAACAACACCAAATTTTTGGTCAACATGAAAAGAAAAATGCAATCAACGCAAAGAATGATTGCTATAGTCCCAGGCCTTCAGCAGAGACTAATAAGTTAAATGGTAGATACACTTAATCATTTAAAAACCAATACTAAATTTGATAAAAAAAATTCTATAAGTTAAAGTTTCACATTTTTAATGGAAACTTTAATCATGAAGCTTTGCCCCAAGGGGATTTAGTCCATTTTAAGAAAACCAAAATCATCAAAATTTTGGAAAAATGAGTGGATTGGGGTGGAACTTTGCTTTGCTGGAAAAAAAAAAAAGTAGTTGAAAAGATTGAGTTTGTCCTCTTTTTAACTCACTCTGTTGACAACATATTTAAAACATTATAATTTGAGTATTAACTAACTAAAAAGTATTACTATAGTCAAGCATAATATTCAACACAAGTGCTTTAGTAACAAAACAAAAAAAATCAGTGAAATCTTATGTGATCTCTTTCCAACCACAATAATAGTTGAACCCTAAGGAACTCAATTATATTTGACCATATGACATATAGCCTTCCCATCAACAACATGCCTTAGGTGGATGGTTTAATTCATGGAGGTAGCCTTAGGTGGATGGTTTAATATGACCTATATATATTTAGAGAGAGAGAGAGATAGTTTTCTCAACCAGATATTTGCCAATGTTGTGGGTCATTTGGCTAATTTTATGACATTAGGAGATCAGTTCAAATTCCCCTCAGTGAGACGCACCAGTCTATGTTGATAGGTTTACCATGGATGTCATCCAGGTTGTGGGGAAACATCCTTGATTTTCATTGCAAGGTATTCCTTGTGTGTGTGTGTGTGTGTGTGTGTGTGTGTGTGGCCAAGGTTAAGAACATGTGTATCCTTCTTGGAGGTTAAATGTTTAAATCTAAAATAGGTAAGGTATGTACATCTCCATAAAGTAAGTAGACAAATCATTTTATGTAGGGTGTCCCTTGTCCCACAAACAAGGGGTCTTATAAATTAATTTGGTGTTTAGCTAAGCCACGACTTTAAATATAAATCATCATCATCATAAGAATTAGATCAATTGATTGAACCATCCACCCAATACATGTTGTTGATGGGGAGACCACAAGTCATAGGTTTAAATCCAATTGAACCCCATAGTTATCAACCACTAATATAACTAGTGATTAAGATATTCTCCATTTATATATTCCAAAAAAATGAAAAAATTCTATATATTTTTTTTTAAAGTGATAAATTATTATTTAAATATTTATAATATATTTAAAAACAAATAAACGAAGTCGTTAAATTTATAAATTTATTATAAATGAAATGTTTTAATTACAAAAATGCAAGAACCAGATGGAGTACAAAAAAATAAATAACCACGAGTAATAGCTCATCTAAAATCGTCTTAATTAATGAGATTTTCTAATGGATGATCATACATCTCGTGGTTGCTCTATTGCTTTAACATCTCTTGTAAAGATATTGTAGCATACTTTGAAACCCATCATCATGAACTTGCCTCATGCATTGAAAATCACATCTAATTTTTTTCATTCACACTCATTCATATTTGACATCTAGATTTATCTTCACAATTAATTGAAAATTAAACTCCTCGACTAAGTGAAGATGGGTAGATGCAACCTTTCAAAACTAGTTTGGTCTATCAAGTATTTCAGTGTTGAATGGTATGTGAATGGTAAATAATGTTTGAACCTCTATAAGAATAAACCATTGCCAATATTTTTCTCTATGTGGTTGTGTAGATGCATTTTGCTATAGACAACTTTTTGTTAGCAACATGGATTGGTTGGTTTAATTTTCCTTCTTTTGATTATGTCAATATTGTGTCTAGATAAATTTTCAACACATACAAGTGAAACTATAATGCTCTAATTGTACTTTTTGTGTCGAAAATGTTCTCAATCATATCCTTCAACTCTTCTATGTGTCATTTAAAAGTCATCTAATACTAATATTTGTCATCCTTCTCCAATGTTGGTCATCTAAATAATGGTGCCATGTTTCCCTTGCAATCTAAGTTGGAAATGATAACTTGAAAGTACTCTAACATATTTAACTTAATGCAAGGACTTGGCTCAGACATAAGAGATAATGGTGTTATAGAAGGTCACAAAGGATGGAGATATGCAAGTGTGCATATAGGTGGGATCGTGCATATAAATAAGTGGTGCATAAACAATATTACCAACTTAACGAGAACTATGACCTCAAAACAAGAACTATAGCCCTTAAAACCCACATTTTTGCATAAAAATCCACAAAATTAACCCTCAAATCAAAAAGTGGTGTTACCAATAGCAACCTTTTTTTAGGTTAAAATTACAAGTTTTTTTCAAGCATGGCCTAAAACATGTGTATAGTTGCTCAAAAAAACCCTAAAATCAACACCTAAATCAAAGAATGGTTCTACCGACATAAAAATGTTTTTTTTTTTCTAAATGTTAAAATTATACCTCATTTGAAACCTTATCCTAGTGCGACAAGTACCATTGCAACCAAAACATAAGAATTAACACATTTTTGAAAGTGGTGAAAAACTATCACTGCTATAAACCAAATTGTAAAATCAACCCTTAAATGTTACTTTTTTAAGGTTAGTTTATCACTCCAACCACAAGATAATACATAATGGCTTGAAAATATCACCATTTCAGATGTCAACATTCAACATAACTTTGAAATATTTTTTTATTTTAAATAAACAAGTCTATACAAATTACATTTAATGAAACATAAATTATTTCATTACAATGTCCATATTCAAAACAAAAGAGATAAGAAATTTTGTTATATATTCTCCATAATCAAAACATATAATTCATAAAACATATAAATGCTTCATAAATTCATGTAAGATCATATGTAACTGAGAAAACTCATTTGTGGTTACCATACAAACATTATATTGATAAAAAATACATAAAATGTTTCATACACTTAATCAAATTCATCCATGGATTCTGACACACCATCAAAATATACATTGTCTTCATATGAATGACTGGATGAAGATGTAGATGATCCATATTCTTCTCTATTATCAATGAGTGCACCATCTAAGTCTGCATGTATGCCCAACATTTCATATGTCAAAAACCTCTTTGATCTACGACTAGGTTTAGCAGAATCCCATCTTGCAATTATTTCTTATGGAAGCAACCTCTTGATAATCTCTATGGTCATAGAGTGAAGAGTTCCTCTCTTTTTCAAATTGAAGTCATAGACAAGTATGTCAACATCCTCTAATTTAAAGAGGTTGGTGTGACGACAAGTTATATTTTGACCATTTCTTTTTCTCTTTCTGATGTTTTGTTTCTCAACCGTCGTCTCTTTCTTGTACACACCATTGAATGGGTGTGTACTTGTTGTATACCAATGCACTTCAACCGCTATAACATCTTCATTTTCATTATCGATCCTTATAAACTTTGCAATCTAGAATGGATAACCATGCAAAACTCCAGTCACTAAGACTGCAATCATGCAACCCTCCTTAATATCTTGTATTGAACCCCTGTAAAGATCTTCCATGGCTTCACGTTGTGCACGTGATCTTCTAGAACCAATATACATTTCTCTTTCCTCTACCTGTGAAAACTCAATAATATATTGAGATTCTTGTTGCTCAACAATGTTTCTTTCTTCAGATTCATTTGACCTATTTTTTGGCCAAATAAATGGAGTCTTCAAAAGTGTATCTTCATTTGTATATTTTGAAATTATGTCACTTTGATCATTGAAAAAAGACTCCCACCAAACAGAATCAACAACATCAAAGTACTCATATGTATCTTTAATGGACTTTTTTATTTCCTCCGAGCATTCAAAATAATCTACATCTCTATTACACCTTCGTGCATTATGGATTTCAGAAATTTATTGTAATAACATTAACTTTGATGCAAATATTGGACAATATGGAATGAACTTCAAAAATGTCAAACCTGATGAAGGCCCCCATTCTACAATAGTTGAATACTTCTTGCCCCATATAAGTGTTTTCCCGTCAACGTTTTTCAAGAAAAAATTGATGTTGGAAGCTAATGTCATTAAATTTCTCAATACACTTTTCTTCACCATGTGATCCCTGGATAAATCTTCGCATGTCAATAATTTCTTCTAATATGTGAAATATAGGCTATGGAATGTATGATTTCTTAATACATTCAATTAATGATGGTAGGATTCCAACATTTTTCCTCTTCAATGTTACTGAAAAATGATTGAACATGTGATCAATATGATCATGCGTGTGTCCAACAAGAAGGAAATCAACTTTAACCTTTTGAAAGATTCCTAGTTCAACAAGCATGCTGAGATATCCAAACACAATTTGATTTTTGTTTTCACGAATAGTGTTGTCCAACTACATATATAGAACTTGAGGAATATTACCATACCAATGACTGAGCACATAATGAATTATGGTGATGGTCATATTTGCATCATTATGAATATTTGGAGCTGTGAAGTAAACCCTTGGATACATTGTTCCATTAAAAACCATACAACCAACCAAGTGAAACTAAATGAAATTCTCTTCTGGTAAATTTTTTGGTGTACAGACAAAATGTGGTAGAAGTGTTTTTTTTTTTTTGTCCATGCCATCAATTATCATACCCATATATTTATCTAGAGAATCATAACACTTCTTTCTATGTTTATACAACTTTTTCCTTTCACTTGATTGTTGATTCATCTGTTCTTGAAGTTCTTTGACTATAGAATCCGCACATGACACAAAATGAAAATATTGATAATATGTTTTCATAGTTGATAACTATCGAATTTAAACAAAAAACAATTGTAAATATATACATATTTCCACCCCTTCATATTTATCTCTTCTTCCTTTAAGAGAAGCACATATACTGCAAATCCCCATCCTTGACTTCTTATGAATACAGACATTGTTGAATTGTCTCTTCCATACTCTTGTAAAATATGCATATGAAATAAAATTATGATTCCATTCAACACTTTCAACATATCCTTTGTATAACTTGTATATTTCATTCCTTGAGAAATAAAATGGAATATGTATTGTCTCTCTATTTGGAATAGACTCTCCATGTTTGGAAAAGAAGTCTCACATCCATGACAATGCAGTGTTTGTTAATGGTCAGATCTCCCATCCATGATGTACCTTTGAATAAAATGTAGGATATTTTTCCAATCTTGTTTGGATCCTTGATAGACGAAGATTACCAATTGAGTGGATTTTTTGAAAACCTCCCTGCAAAGTAAAAGATTGCCAATATGATAATCATATCATGTCTTCGTAAATATCATGCACCCCTATAAATATGAATTTTTCATGCTCTTATTCATTGACAAATAATTCTTCCTTTTCTCCAAGGAATACATGTAGTCTATACTTTTCAAACAATTATTTTGACAAAAATCACTAAAAATCAAATCACCGATGGAAAATGATTTAGTGAGAAATTATTTCCTGCACCTTATATAACTAGAATGATTTGGATCGATATAAAAAGGTATAGTCCTCATCCTAAAAACAATATTTCTTTGCAATATCTCCACTATTTCAACATCATCACTAGGAGGAATATCATTCTCACTATAATCATACATAGCATTGTGAGGAGACCAAACAAGATATTGTTGATAACCTTGATTTGTTGCACCTAAATGATTTAGAACATGATCTTGATTCCTAGGTCCATAATCATCTTAATTGATAATCTCATTGAGAATAAGAATATCAAGATCATCATCAACAACACAATCACCTGCAAGAAATTTTTCACCATCGACATAATCAAATTCACTACTTTTGAAATCCCCACTTGAGGGAAATTCTACAGCATCCTCATTATTGCCCTCAAAATAATGACCTGGAGGACAATATTCAACATTCTCATTAGTACCTTGGAAATCATCACTTGGAGGAAACTCTTCATCATATTCATTGGAACCTTTGATTTCTCTTTCTAAAACAATACCTTCACCATCCATGTTGATACCTTCAAAATCCTCACTTGGAGGAAAATTTTCATCATCCTCATCAGTTCCTTCAAAATCCTCACTTGGAGGAAAATCTTGACCATCCTCATCAGTCCCTTCAAAATCCTCACTTGGAGGAAAATCTTCATCATGCTCATTAGTCCCTTCAAAATCCTCACTTGGAGGAATATCTTATTCCTCCTCATATGTACCTTCAAAATCATCACTTGGAGGAAAATCTCCATTATCCTTATTAGTTCTTTGCAAATCCTCACTAGGAGGAAAATTTTCATCCTCCTCATTAGTACCTTCAAAAACATCACTTGGAGGAAAATCTTCATCATCCTCTCTACTACCTTGATAATCCTCACTTGGAGGGAAATTTTCATTATCCTCATCAGTACCTGCAAAATCCTCACTTGGAGGAAAATCTTCATCATTCTCTTTACTCCCTTGAAAATCCTCACTTGGAGGAAAATCTTCATCATCTTCTTTACTGCTATGAAAATCCTCACTTGGAGGAAACTCTTCATCATTTCCATCGGTATCTTCAAAATCCTCACTTGGAGGAAAATAGGCATCATCATCAGTAGTACCTTGGAAATCCTTACCTGGAGGAAAATCTTCATCATTATTTTCACCATATTCCTCCCCTTCATCATTGATGCCTTCAAAGTCTTTAGAATTAGGACTTTCCCGATCAATATGCTCAATATCATTGCTTGCATTATTATCAAACTTCTCACAATTTGAAACATATGACTCATCATTTGCATTATAAGTATTCCCAACACATTTGTCAGTCTCGGAAGAGGAGGCATGTGAACAAGATGTCGATGGTCCAGAAATAAAATCCTCTCTATCTGATGAATCCTTCACTACTCACTATAAACATAGAATGGTGCAAATTCCCACCATCCCAATGACATTCTTATAGCTTGTGGAATGAACATTTCCCTCCAAATTTTTCCCCCAAATTTTCCCCAA
>SNQJ01S0203993.1:0-16612 GCA_010110895.2 Picea sitchensis
GTACATGTAGGCCCTGAAGATAATTAAAGAAAATAATTACAAAATAAGAAAGTGTTAGGTCGGCCCTAATGTTAAAAGGAAGTGACATAAATGGTATAAATAAACATCATTATACATTCATTTGATACAATTCTAATTTCATAGGTAAGAAGAAGAAAAGAAGGCCGGATTTCAAGGGAGGATGAAGTCTTTTGGTGATGTGTTCTAAGGTATGTTATTTTTCAGATCATCTTACCATTTTTTCTATAACTTTATTTCTAGAACAATTCAGATGGTGAAATCGCTATGGTATTGAGAAGAAATATCAAGGTACCTTTGGTAAAAATTTCAGATCTTGATTCGATATAATTATGGAGATACACTCTATGGAAGATAGGGTTTGTGACCAATTCTGAAGCTAGTCAATAAACAAGTGTTCCGAGTAAAATAGTCATAACTTCTTCATAAAGATTCCAAATGAAGTGGGACCACTTCCATTGGAAAGAGTACAGATGGTAGTTTCTTGTGGGTGAGTTTCAGAATCAGATGCTAAATATTGAGCACGGGGCATGCTGTACAAGTTGGGTCTTCTGAATAGACCAGAATAGAATAAAGTCTACCATTCTTTCTATAACCTCTTTTTGGGGAGGATTCAAGGAGTGGGTGAGTTTCAGAATCAGATGCTAAATATTGAGCACGGGGCATTGCATAAGTTGGTCTCTCAATAGACCGTAATAGAATAAAGTCTACCATTCTTTCTATAACTCCTTTGGGAGATTCAAGAGTGAAAATTGGAGGAGTTTCAGTTAATACATTCAGTAACATTATATACTGGATCCGAGTACTCCAAGAATTAAATAATTTCAGAAATTGAAGAAGTCTCAGGAAGCCATTTACCAAGTTCTATGTGATGATTGGTTGATGGTGATGATTTATTGTAAAGTTTTATTATCTCTCTATATATTCTCGGGTGGAAGGAAGGCAAGGATGGAGAGTTAAAATATCTCTTGGATATTGAGGATTGTATATTCCTCTTGGAGGTTTATCCCTCCCTTTACATTTGGAAGCTGTAGCTACCTTTGGAAGTCATTACTTCCCTTGAACAATAACTATTGATTATTTCTCATATATTGTGCATGGTGTATTGTGGTGTATTGGTGTAACTCTTAAACTATTGTTCATTGCTCATTGGATATATTTGAATGGTTTAAGTATAAGTTGAAAATGGTTTTAAATTTTACTTGATATTGATTCACCCCCCTCTCAGTATCAACAGAAACTCGATAAGATTGTTCGCAATTTGAGTGCAAAAGAGAGTAAAATATTTATGCAAATGTTGCAAAGAGAGGAAACATGTGGATCGAAAGGTAATCAACATTAAGTTTTTCTTTGACTTTTACTAAAAACGAATTTCTTAACATTAATTGCTAACAAGTTTTAAACATTTGATTTCACCTTTTTTTAATCTTATGCAACGATCGATAGTGAGGAAATGGAATCTCGTCATAAGAGGAAAAAATGTTAAGAATGTAAATGATGATGACAGCTTGGTTATCAGTTCATCTGGAGTGGTTCTTGAAGTTAATGAGAGGGGAATTGTTTTTTATAGAGATTTGAGGGATATAATGGAAAGAATGTATAGACGTCATTTCCATTTATAATACAAAAATCAATCCAGTGACTCCAAGAATTAGGTTATAAGTATACTACAAGAAGTGTTTCTGGAGCCATAATCAATGAGACCTGTGAGACTTGCAATAGCAAAGACTTACAATAACAAAAAAGAGTCATATAAAAGGTATTATTACTAAACATGTTTTTTTATAATATGTTCCAATAATTACCAAATTAATTTGTTTTGCTATATTTACTTTCATGTCCATTTAAGAAATCATTTTTGTGCTTTTTCATTTTTCAGGAAGATTATGAAAATTCCAAGCGACAAACGAGGGGAAATCCAATACATGTCGATAGGTATGCCCAAAAGAGTGTACAAAGAGATGGTAAAAGAAATGAACATAATTGCATCACACGAGGATGCATCCCAACAACAATGTGCATCAGAGGTATGCGAAGATTTATTTATTATTTTTTATACATCAAAATTATTTATCATATTAAATACTAATTTTCAATTGTTTTGTTGCAAAAAAGAAGACAAAATGGAACCCAATTATCACATAAGACAAGACGACAAGGAAAAAAAAGGTTGATCACAACTTTTGTGAGTACTTACGTTTTCGACATTACTTAATTTTTCATATTTGTTATGATCTTTGTATTTGAATAATTATTTTACACCGATCCATGGATGTCTACTAATAGGTTCTAACATACAAAAGAGAGCCAACTGAACAATTGATCAACATTGGGTTAACTAAGGGTTGTGATTATATGTTGAAGTATCAAGGTTTAATTGAATAATTTGTAAGTAGTTATGTTGTTGAACTTCTTGTGTTTTATAATTAATGGAACAAGAATAAACCTTTATATTAATTATATCAACTATGCTTTGCCATGGCATATTAAACATGCAGGAAACAAAGTATGGAGAGGAACCAGGAAAAGATATTGTAATAAATGGAATGAGAAAATGATTCGAAACGATGTGTATGGTTTATGAATTAATCACCAATTTGGTATGCTTTTCAATTTATGCAATGTTGATGTTTGAATTCGTTAGGACTGAAACGACAACCTCATGGGGATACAAATCCCCCTGTGTTTTTATAGAGGTGGTACTCTTCTCTGTTTCAAGATATTCTTGGAATTCTAGATTTTCAAAATAATATAGGACTTTGAGAAATTCCACCGTGATATTCAAAGAAATATAAAGGTTTCAGAAAAATAAAATGTTTTTCTTTTAAAGAGAGTTCCTGAGAGATGACCAGGAAACTCACACATCACATATTTGAAAAAGATAAGAAAAATTTCCTCACATCCATCATAGTTAAACTAAAGATTTTTTATCATATAAAAACAAAAGAAAATGGTCTGCACACATAAACGAACTTTAATAGAGTAAACACATGTGAAGCTCAAATAAAGAAAATGATAGATCAATCTCAAATATTTTATACTCAAAACTTAGAGTTATAAAACACTATTAAAATTGATCTCAAAATAGTTCTCTTGGGATTTGTGAGAAATATAAAGTCTGTTACAAAGATTTGAAATTTAAATGTGTTTGTCCTTAGGACTGGGATTGGGGATCCCACGGACCATAAAGAAAATATAAACAAGAAGTAATACGTGGAGAGAAGATGGTGGACAATCACAGAGTAGCAAGACTTGGAAAGAAGACAAGAAGGAGTTATCATATTTCAGTTACACCTTTCTAGTCAAAGAATCAGAGTAACTAAATGAAAAACTGATAAATAAAGCAAGATGTGATTAGCATAAACTTATTATGATGGTCTCTCTCGCATTTATTTTCTTGTTGTTGTCCTTTTATTTTCCTCATTGACGACTATAGGAATTGTCTCAACTACTACTTCTTGGCCTTCTTTAGTTAATTTATCAATTTCCTTTTTAAACCAATCTTCAATGTAATTTTTCATTGGTGCAACATTTATTTCATGCATGATTTTGATATTAAATAATTCGCCTTCCAAATCTCTTAATTCATGAGAAATGCCATGTATTTCCTTCTCAATATCTTGATTTTTCATAGAATAATCAACCAACCAATTATCTATCTCTTCTTCATTATATTCAATTATTCCGTAAAATTTCTCAACCGATAATCCCATTAATATCTCCACTTGTTCATCAAATTGTTTCTTTGTCATAAACATTGAATTGAGAAATAACTTAGGATCTTGTAACTCATCAATGCTTCCTACCATATCTATCTATGTGAGACTTTTGAATAATTCTTCTCTTTTTACTATGGCTTCGTTGCATGCTTGGACAATTTTATTCAAATTCTTGATCTTTTCTTTCCAACAGGAATTCAACTGTTTAATTTGACTTGGAGAAGGCATATCGTCTTCTCTCCTTTTCAATTCTATCATGTTTGAGACTTTTATCCCAAATGATAAAACACCATCAGTGTAGAATCCTTCTTCATTCTTTAAATCAACTTAGAGATATTCATGAAAAACATGTGCCCGTGAATTGAAAGAAACAATATTTTTTGATACCTCCCATGCTTCTATTATCAGTGACATTCTATTTTTAATGTTTTTCTCTACATAACTTCAGACCGTTGTGAGTAAACTAGAAGATCCTTTTAAATTAATGCCAGGTGTAGTTGGTTTAACCATTGTCAAAGGACATGCCAGGATTGGAAGAGGCATCAAGGAAGTTTCCAATTCTCTGATCCTTTTCTTTAATTTAGCATTTTCATCTTCTAAACCATCAATAGAGTCTTCAAAAGCATCCTTGATTGCCCTATGGATTTTGGAAATTTGGGATGGTCGCATGTTATTCAGGTCGACCTCTAAGAAAGACTTTCCCTTTTTATTCTTCTGGTCACTTCTTTCTACAACCAACTTTTTAGAATCTTTATAAAAAAAACACTTTGAAAAGTGAAGGATTCGTCTTCACTAAAGGTATAATTTCCAATGACTTCCAATAAAGAATTTTGCTGAGCCATATTTTCCGATTGTTCCATTGCAAGAAATATTTTCTCAATATCTACTTCTAGTTCCATATCCTCCAAAGAAAATATTTGGATGTCATTTTCTATAAGATTATCTTCTTCCTCTTGCACTAAAATTTTCCTTTTCTTTCTCATGGGGAGCTTGTGTGAAATCTCAATTTTCCCAGGGGGCGATTCTCCTCTCCCTCTCCATTGGAACTGCTATTGACAACCTTTTTAACTGGGTGGGCCATTGGAGCATTGCTCCTAGATGTAGTATTCTTGGGAGTAACAACTGGAGATTGTGCACTTCTTTCGCTGGGAACTTTTTCTGTTTGATTATAAAAATCATTACGGCTAAGTAATGTTTCTAGATCACCAACATCATGTACATGAGTGCTTTGGTTGTTACCTTCTTCTTCTTCATTCAATATAGTTTGAATGAAAGAGTCACTAAAACCAACTGAAAGTATATTGTTGGGTTTATCATCTCTCACTTCTACTTCTAGGGTTAACCCAGGTTCGAATCTCAATAGGATTCCAACAAAACCCTCTAAAACTATCGACCTTCCTGGTAAACCAAAAGGAAACATAGTGCACAGAGTGCACTGCACAATCTCACCCAATATATCATTATGGGTGACTGTAATGCTCAATTGCTTGCAGTCTAGGAATGAGTGGGGATCTGGGACTGTATTTTGCCTTCTTCATGCATTCATCAAGTTATTCATTCAAGTATTCCTAGGATTCATTCATCTTTTAGGTGTAAGTTATTCCATTCTTTATTTTAATTTAATTTGTATAAATATATTTAATTTGTGCATAATTCAATAAATCGGATTTGGTAATCTTTAGGCACTGGTATGTTTATAGTTTTGTCAAGTAAAAAGGTTTGATTTTCATTGAAATAGTTGCATCCTTGTATTGCTACTTGTCATTAGGTTGGGTCTCCCCAATCAAAAAATCAATTAACTCCTAGAACATTAATAAAAACTTCACATAGTTTAATAGGGTCTAGCCCCCTTGGCTTCCCTAGGAATGAGCCTAGACAAAAGGAGTCTAGATCGAGGTGACAATGGGTCTAGAATTAGGTTTGTGCCTCCAAGGACACACCAAGTGGGTTGGAGATTTCTCCATGATTTTAGGTGTGTATTAGGATGGAAACATATTTGGCACCGTTGTCAGGGATAAGTCTTTCTATTTTCGGAGTATGACTTCTTGTTTTCCTTTTTGTTTTTTCTTTGTTTGATGCTTCTTGTTTGTTTAGAATAAACTTGATCATCTGGCGACTCTACTTCAAAAAAAATTGACAAAGTATTCTTCAAGAAGGAACTCACAGTTTGCTTAGCTTCATCCTTGAACCGAAAAGGGTTTTGGGGAGGAGGTTAGGCAAGCTTTCTTCTCATAGGATCCTTAATAATTTTGGGTCCCATTCCTTTTCTGTTAGATTTTTTGTTTTTGTTTTTTGCTTAATGAATCTAGTTAAAAATGGATGATCTTTATAAACCTATTGATTTTTATGCAATAAGTGGTTATCCACATGTGATTCCAGAAAGAGATTTACAAAAGTTTCCTTGTTTTCAAGGTAGTAATGTGGTTGATGCTAGACGTCATGTTATGTTTGTTTCCCATTGCTTTTATAAATAGTGTCACGATGCTAGACATGGTGATATAGGGATGAAATTGTTTATCATGTCCTTTGATGATGATGATCTTGATTGGTTCATGAGAATCAAGGATAACCAAGTTAAAACTTACAAAGAATTGATTGATGTTTTTATGGAAAAGTGGAAGGAGGATGAAACTCCAGATATAAAAACAGTCAATTCAAATGTTAATATATATGCTTCAACAACTCCCATAGAGGAATTAACAGAGGTTATTAAAGCCACTGAGTTCATCTATGTGAATCAGTTAAAAATATTGGAAGCTCACCTTGCTAGTGCAAGTAATTACATTGGATACGTATAGAGAAAGAATTTCATAGAGAATATGAAGAGGAAATTCATTTATAAATTTTGGATGAGTCAGTTGCGGATCAGGAGGAAACAAATGAATTTGAGTTTGAATTTATTTAATATCCAGATAATTCAAATCCCCGTCCGCCTCTCAAAGAACCCATCTCTTCAGAAAATATCTTCGACGACCTTGATAACAACAGTAGAGCAATTTCCTCAACAATTCCACTTCCAACCTCTCCACCATCAGATGATTCAATACAAGATAATGGGAATGTTGAAGGCAACTTCAGTTTACAAGTTCCAGATCATTACAAACAGTGGTTGGCCTTCTACCATGACGATCATATGCAGAAATTCATCAAAAATTTACCAGGTTTTCCAGACTTCAAAGTATGGTTAAATAAAGGAAGACACATGTTGCTTGGGTGGTCCATTCTCAAGAAAAACTCCAAGTTCATAAAACTTGGAAAATGATCTTCAATGACTCACCCTAGACAGGGATGTTTTAGACACCTGGGATCTTACCTCATCCATAATGTGGTCGGTCGTAATTATTTCCACCTTAGCCACTTGGATGGTGAGCCCATGAATATTACAAGGAATGGCTAACAACTCCTTGTCTAAGGTGGAAATGATGAGCAACTTGGTGTCCAAAGGGGAACCCTTTGTAACATATCTCTAACCTTTTTCCTTTGATTCTTTCAATTATGTTATTATTTTATGTATATAGTTCATTGTATAGTCATTTTTTTATGTGATTATTGTCAATATCATTTCATTTATCTGATTATGGTTTATTCTTTTCACACGTGTACTTATGTTGGGTATTGGTGAGAACTATGTTTTGCAGATTCTGAGGTTCTCACATGCTCTCCTTCCAAAAGATAGAGCACGCATCCCCATGTGGATTCATATGTTGACCACCTATTTCAACTAGGTGTCAACATCATGTACCATGAAGATATGTATCTTGTGGTACAACATATTTGAAGACTTATGGCTCAGTAGGGAAGTTCTACCCCCATAACTTCTTTCTTTGTACACAAAATGTTCGCTCCCCTGCGTGGGATAATAATGTAATATGTTAGCATGGGTCAATTTTTATTTTATTTCATATGAAATTATCATTATGGAAGTCCTTTCATCAAGTGTTTTTTTTTCCTCAGGTAATTAATCTTGCTTACCGACGATTTTAATTATCCTTGAGTTTTTCACTCATATAATCCTCCAAAGTGGTGAAAGACGTTCTAATGATCGAGCCCAATGGGTGAATAAGGTTTGAAGTGTTGTAAATTACCATTCTATAAATATCCTAGAGTCTTGCATAATTCTGTTAAGCTTTGATATGATGTTTTAAATAATTAAAATTTTCCGTAAATTGAAAATTTTAATTATTTTTGATGAAAAATGTAAAAAATTGGTCCTTGTGGATTTTGTATAGGGGTGTGAGTACTAAAAAAAATTACTTATGACCCCCTACACCCTTGGACCAAGTTTCAACTCAATTGGACAAGTTTTTCTAGGTCAATGTCCATGAGGCGTCTAAGTCAGTTAAAAATCAGCAATTAATTGACTAAGGTAAAAAAGCCAAATTTTGTAAAAGTGACTAAAGTCATGAGAAAATGGAGAAAATTTGTTTCCTAAGTCATTTATATGTAGTAGTGGGTCAAATAAATCAAATACCCCCTTTCCTACCTCTCATACAACTTAACTTTAGAGGAGGGGCGAATTTGTCTCTTGTGGGGCTCACCATCTCCATTGGATTGGCCATTTGGTGATGGGGACCACATGGGGGGGGGGGCATTCCACACCTTGGGTGATCCCTTGGGGAATTATATAGAGGTTTAAACTTATGAATGGGGGTTTCTTCCCCCATTTTTGAGTTTCTTCTCCTAATGGGAGTTCCCCTCTCTCATGGTGCCCCCTCCTTTGAGTGAGCCTCCCTCTTTTGGGAGTGACACTTGGAAAGCATGCAAGGTGGGTCTCTCTCCCTTAAAATAAGTCCCCCTCTTCTCATTTTGAAATCTAATTTCAAATCAACTCCATGCTGCCCATTTTTCTCCCCATTCTCTCTTGCTCTTCCCCCATTTTCTCTCTTGTAATATTGTTGCCATAGTGCAACCACTCTTTTCATTAATATAAGTGAAGCTTTGGAGGAACTATTGGTGTTCTCTTGGTGTATTCTTGGTGCTCTTTGGATTCTCTAATTTTGTGTTTTCCTTTGCTTGAGTTAATATTGTGAATTTATGTTTAATCTATTGCTTACATTGTTTTACTTGAAGAACCCCAAGCAAAGTATTTTGTTGTGGATAAATTTGTAGTAGTATTGCTATAGGTTTATGTGATTTTCTTCTACTAATGTTTGCAAAGTATTTTGTAGACCTTTTAGAATATCTCACCTTCTTTCCTCATTGTGTAGCAAAGGTTTACAGGTTTGTAGGTTACTCAAATCTTGGAGGAGTGGACTCCAAAAGCTTAATTTCACTTCACCCAAATTTCTGATATAATTTTCACATCTTATTTACTTATTTTTTGCACTTATTTATCTTCTAAATATTGCGTATAGTCAAGATTTATGTTTAGATTTTGTATATAAAAATTTATGTTTCATATACTAACCAAAACTAACTTGTTTTAGGTGATCTTTAGCATTTTTCAGCAAGCATTACTTGTTGTTTTTTGCAGGTTTTCGTCAGTCCAAGGGGAGGTGTTGCCCAATTTTAGCCACAAGGATCTCAAGGAAGCCTCCAAATGACTTGGTGAAAAGCCATCTCCGTATTCTTGCTTTCTAAATCATTGTAAGCAGCCCAAGAGAGTCTCTTGGGCTTGCATTCTTTTCATTTTCATAATCTGTAAATTGTAAAGTATTCTTTAGTTTTGCTTTGCCCACCTCTTGCATGTGAGTGGCTTTTCCACCTTTGCAATATTGTTTTGGCTAGATTATTTGTTTAATTTGTATTTTTTTGCTTAATTTGTTTTCCCCACTTCTCCCACAAAGATAAGGTTGAGTGGCTAGTATTAACTTGTTTTATTTTATTTCAAATTCTTTTACCCACCTTGGCACAAAATTGGTAGGCTTGCCCTCCACATTGTGCCATAGTTGTGAGGTTTGCAAAGTTAATTTATTTTTCCCACCTTTATCCTTAAGGAAAAAGTGTGTGGCTAGTTGTTTATTGAAATATTTTTTCAAGTTATTATAATTACTTATTTGTGCCCACACCTTGCAGGTGAGTGGCTTTGCCACCCTTGCAATATCGTGAAGGCTAGTTAGAATCTCATTTCTATACAAAGTAATCAAACTCGTGCCCTGCCTTTTTCCCTGTATTCCATCCCCTTGCCACTTTGTGGATCTTGGGTAACACGAAAGGGAAAAAGACTGTGTGGCTAGTTTAATTAGGCACCTATTTACAATATTGTTTAAACCATTAAAAAGGGGTGGCATGGGAGGCTAGAAGGGGTTGAATCCAGGGACGGTTTCATGACACTACGTGTCCTCCTTGTTGAGTGCTCAAGCATCTTAAATTTGACCTGTGGAGATAGGGGAGAACCTTGGTGTTCTTCTTATTGATCACCCAACACTTCCTCTTGGTTGAAGAGATAAGGATTTAGGGTAGCAACATAGTGTAGGCTTGCAACTTTCACACCTAATTCCCCCCTAATTCAAAGAGAGACCTAAAATATACTAAAATCAACCTACAAACATTGAAACACATTCACTTTACATTTCCTTACAATTTTCTTTTCAACAACTCATTTTCAAGTACTTTCATTCTTTTGCAACAAGTTATTTTTATGTGAATATTTACGTTTCCTAAGCATTCTTTATTTGTTATTGCAAGTATTCTTCATTTCTTAGAGAATCAATTATTGAATATAAATTTATTATTTGATTAATTGTGAAAGTTATTCCATTCTTTATTTTAATTTAATTTGTATAAAAATATATTACTTGTGCATAATTCATTAAATCAGATTTGGTAATCTTTAGGCACTGGTCTGTTTATAGTTTTGTAAAGTAAAAAGGTTTGGTTGTCATTGAAATAGTTGCATCCTTGCATTGCTTCTTGTCATTAGGTCCGGTCTCCCTAATCAACAAATCATTTAACTCCCAGAACATTAATAAAAACTTCACATAGTTTAATAGGGTCTACCCCCCTTAGCTTCCCTAGGAGTGAGCCTAGACGAAAGGAGTCTAGATCGAGGTGACAATGGGTCTAGACTTAGGTTTGTACCTCCAAGGACACACCAAGTGGTTTGGAGACTTATCCATGATTGTAGGTGTGTATTAGGATGGAAACACAACCATTAGGGTTTCATAAATCCTAACCAAACTCTTCAATAACTCCTAATTTAACCATTGAAAATTACCTAAAATATGCCCACATAACCTACTAAGTACAACACATATTTTGGCAAGTTTCAAGAAAGCTTTAGTGGTGAAATTTCTTGTTGTAATACCAAATTTGTTACAGCCATAAGGCTGATAAATACCATTGCAGTTATATTTTTATGAAAACCTTGCTTTTTGTGTTAAAGACTTGTTCTATCGTTGTTGAGCTAAACTAGTTTTTTCTATCTTGTCTTGTGCTTATTCAATTGGAATTTAGCACTTATATTTCAGCCCTTATTATTTTTTATGTGTTGATATATATCATTGATCATTGCTGCAATTAGGGACATCAAGCTTAACTTTATTTTCCACCTAACATTACTACATGAAAGTGTGTCTTTTCTTGTGTCTCGGGCAGGTACAAACACCCTTTGCAGGCATCCAAAGACTTGTAAACCTTAGACCACCCAGAGACGAGTCATCAAATCCATATTTCCTCTTCCATCATTGACTTTTAGGGGTATACTTCTCTTCTTTCCTTTCCATCCATATCAATCCCCCAGGGTCACCGGGATCACCTCCCTAGACTGACCTAGTCACCTTTGAAGTGTGGTACCTATATCGAGGTGACAGTGGGTATAGTGTCCCTTAGTTGTTTCCATTTTGGTGGTTGGGTAGGGATTTTCCCAACCTACAACTTGTGTGATAGCACATTGTATTAAGCAACTTCTTAATATGGTATGGAGTATTTTTACGTTTGGAATGGGTTTTGTCCAATTTTGAAAAGTATCTTTTTTATGTATTGTAGTTATGGATGTGTGTTCTTCTTGGGTCGAAGCTACAATTTTTAAAGGCTTCGTTTCTTCTTCTTTTCTAGAAAATATTACGTATTAGTGGTATCAGATCCAAATGCTCCATAATTGCAGTTCCTATGGCTGATACATTATTAAAAACAAAGTTTATTCTTTGTATATGTAGCAGGTTTAGTGTTAACACTATTGGATTTATAATTACACAAGTCTTACTCTAAGGTTTGTTGCAATAGTGCCACCTACATTGAAAAAAGCATTGATTCCAGTGTGTTCAGGAATATACACTATTGTTAATCAAAACTAAGCCATGTGCCAATGCTTGCCAACATGCTCCATGATACCAAGAATACCTATTGCAATTTTAAGGCACTTCAAAATAAACCTACTGCATGCAAGACCATGCTTACACCTACATCCTTGTTCTACTGGAATAGTGAGAGGGCTTTTGATAACCAATAGATACAAGGATGATTTAATCTCCTTCAGTGATAAAAATAGGCCTACATTATCTGCAACAATGAAAAATTAACAATTAATAAACAAACTCCAAAAGAAACAAGCACACAAGGAGACACATAGCCATTACACTAGAGAAACCCATTGTGGGAAGAATTCATCCTTAAAAGTGATTGGACTATGCCTCTTTTATTTGGCATTGATCATACAATGCAAAATATAGAGTATACTCTCTATGGAGCATTTTAATTATTACGGTTGAGTGTACAAGCATTGAGGTGTGTCCCAAGACATCTACAATAATTGCTTCTCCTCTATTCTACTCTCTACGTGGTTGAATCCTCATCAGTCCTTCCTGCTCTTCCATGGAAGAATCCTTCCCCACTTTATTTCATGTTTCTCTCCCTCTTCTATTTAGTTTTCCATTTAGTCTATGAGGGTTCAACTACAAACAGATCTAGAGCAAATCACCTCTTATCCGTCATATTTCCTCCCAGACCCAATGGAGCAGTTAGATATCTATTCATAGTTTCCCTTTTTCGACCTCGAATGGTAGAACTAAACTTCCTCGCTCCTACATTCTCCAGAGTCATACAACTGGTTCCCCCTACTTCTTCTCTCTCTCTTTTGAACTTATGACATGAATCTGTCCTGGATCTATCACATATCAAACTGTTGATGTTTTTGTAGTATCAAGAGGGTATTATCACATTGACCTTGGTGTCAGGAATGTGGGAATATTTGTTGGCACTCACATTGCACTTTTTATTTTGTGTAAAACCCTTGTATATAGACTTGGGGCTTGGAATTGTTGTTGTTGGGGCTTGGCACCCACTTGGAGGAATAAACAATTCTAATTTGATGTTTAGTTTAGAAGGGTCTCCTAAACTCACTATTATACTCCTATAAAAGGAGAGGCAATGTGAGGAGGCACTACACATCTGATTGTGACATTTTCATCTTGTCATTATGGTGTTGGCATGAGTGAGTGAACACTTTTTCCAAGGATATTAGGGTGGCAATTTTGGCAAGGAAAATCTTCACTTGGGAAAATATGATCTAGGGTTTCTGGACTATCTTTCTCTATTTTTTCAGCCAAGGAGAGGAGGATGCACATGTGAGCGGAAGAGGATAAAATATTGCATGTGTGAGAGGAATATGAGAATGGGTTGCATGTGTGATCTGTAGAGTCCGTACCACACGTGCAGACCATACAACAACATGGAAAGTGAAATGTGCAGACTGTACAATGAATTTATTGCAGGTCGTACTACATGTGAGTCCATATAGCATCCAGGCCATACAATCACATGTGTGAGACAATACGACACATTAATTGCAGGTTCGTACAACATGTGTGAGGAGAATTGTTGACACAAGGGGTCATACAAGTGATGTTAGCTAGGGTTTCTGTTGATTTGTAAGTTGGAAGATTTTCCAGAATTTGTTGAAGTTGTAATTTTGTTGAGAGGACTGGTTTTGTCCTAAAAAATTCTCAATCTGAAAATTTTACTGAACACAAATTTGTCTCTTGCGCATGGATGATTTCTCTCAGATATTAGATTTTTCGCTATAATTTTATGTCCTAATTTTAGTGTAAAATTATTTAGTGATAACATCCCTAGTTTATTGTTTGAGGTCACTTGGAAGTAATTTTCAAATATGAAATTGAATGCATTAAATGCTTAAAAATTGACATGGTATAGAGCATAGGCTCTAGACAGAGAAATATCATCTTCTTGAGACACAATTTATTGCAGATTTATTTTTGTATATTTGTGCTTTTGTTTGGACACAATGGTGAGGACTCTTAGAGTTGAGGATAGGTTGGAGGGGCTACAAATTTACGAGCCTAGAAAACTAGGATCCTTTTTCTCTTGGAAGAGAATGATCTCAAATATTGCGTTGAGATGGTGATTCCATATCCAAATGATGCATAGGAATTGGCATTCCATAGGAAGAAGGAAGTGAGGGATAAATGGGTGTCATTGGATTCTGTGAAGGATCATTTGATTCCTCATATTTTTGAGAAGAAGACAACAAACGATATGTATGATGCTTTGGTGGGCTTGTACCAAAGTGGGAATGCAAATCGGAAGTTGATTTTGAGGCATAAGCTCTGATCTGTTGAGATGTCCAGTTCACCTATAGTTGCTAGCTACCTCATGAGGATCACTTAGATTCATGATAAACTTCTAGCCATTGGTGAAGCAGTTGATGACATAGAGTGGGTGAATGTGGCATTGAATTGTTTTCCCGGGTCTCGGGAACCATTTGTGCAGGGGATTTGTGCACAAGAGAAGTTTCCACCATTTGAAAAACTATGAACCGATTGCATCCAGGAGGAGGCTTGGATAGAGTCCAGGAATGGTAGGTAGAGAGGCAACGATGATGAGAACCATGCCCTAGCTTCTCATGCTAGAAAGGGTAGAGGAAATGGTTCTCTGGGGAGAGAGGCATCTCCATAGCAGTGGAAGAAGGACCTTAGCAAGGTGAAGTGTTTTTCTTGTCATAAGCATGGCCACTATGCTTCACAGTGTCCATAACAAAAGAAAGGGAGAGGCATCATCAACAGAGGTGGATGAGGTTGCAGACAGGTTTTAGAGGGAATTCTTATTGGTCTCCACCCTTTTTGGTACAATTTCCGTTAGTGAGACTTGGTTGGTGGATAGTAGATCTTCTTGTCATATGACAGGAGCATGGGAGTTGTTCAAGAGCTTCACAAAGTCTAACTTAGATATGTATGTGGAAATTGGTATGGGGACTAAGCATGCAGTGCAAGGATCTGGAATAGTGTCATTTCAGATGGAGTCAAGAGGTGTGTTGAGAGTGACATAAGTGTTATGGGTGCCAAAACTCAGGACGAGTGTGCTCTCAGTCTCAGCGATTGAGAAGAAGGTATATGAGGTATATTTCTAAGATGGACATGCATTGATCATGCCCAGAGGATATAGGTCAGACATAATAGTTGTTCTTGGAGTTAGAGAGAACAACTTTTATAGGTTAGCAGGAAAGACTATACTGAAAAATAGTGGGAAGAAGGTTGTGCAAAATCAGATGTAGTTAGACTTTAGAGGAATTCAGCAGGCTCAAAGGGAGAGTCAACCATCCATAAGAATTCAACCTTCAGGTTCAGGTGGGAGAGAGGAGTCTTCCAATAATGTAAAAAGGTGTCATAGGTTGAGATTGTTGGAAGATTGGTTGTTTTCATTGATGTCAACCATAGTCGTTGGCTTTTGGACCCCACAGTTGATCGAAGAAGATAGACATGAAGGAAATTAAGCATGTAGATACAACACCCATGGATGGATAGTATAAGTGATTTCACTTCTAGTGGTATGTGGCATGTCACGTGGATCCTCACAATTGAGGAGAAATGAATTTTTGAAGATGACAATGTAAATTGAAGCAAAAACTACATGTTGGCCCTAATTTTAAAAGGAAGTGACATAAAGGGTATAAATACATATCATTATACATTCATTTTACACACACAAGTTTTTTAATGAACAAGGAGATATAATTCGATTTTCAGAGGAGATCTGAAGTAAAGAAGGCTGAATTTCAAGGGAGGATGAAGTCTCTTGGTGATGTGTTCTAAGGTATGTTATTTACAGGTCATCTTACCATTTTCGCTATAACATTTTTTCTAGAATCGTTCAGATGGTGAAATTAGGAGGCTATTGAGAAGACATATCTAGGCACATGTGGTAAAAATTTCATCTCTTTATTCACTACAATTTTGGAGATACACTCTGTGAAAGATAGGGTTTTTGACTAGCCCTGAAGCTAGTCATAAAAAAGTGTTCCAGGTAAAACAATCATAACTTCTTCATAGAGAATCTAAATGAAGTGAGACCAATTGCATTAGAAATAGTATAGGTTGTAGTTGTGTGTGTAATAATTTCATAATATTATGTTAAATATTGAGCGCAGGGCATTCTGTACAAGTTCAATCTCCTGAATAAACCAAAATTGAATAAGGTCTACCATTTTCTCTATAACTCCTTTTATGGGAGGATTCAGGGAGTGAAACTTGGAGGAGTTTCAGAGAATACATTGAGTAATATTATCTAGAGGATCACGGTATTCCCAGAAGTGAATAATTGCATAAGTTGAAGAATTCTCATGAAACATTATTAGGTTCTATGTGATGGTTGGTTGATGGTGACAATTTAATGTAAAGTTTTATTATCTCTCATATATTCTTGAGTGGAAGGAAGGGGAGAGGATGGAGAGGTCAACCCTCTCATGATATTGGAGGATTGTACCTTCCTTTTGGAGGTTTATCCCTCCCTTTATATTTGGAAGTTGTAGCTTCCCTTGAACAATAACTATTGATTATTTCTCATATATTGTGCATGGTGTATTGTGGTGTATTGGTGTAACTCTTCTACTATCGTTCATTGCTCATTGGATATAATTGAATATATAAACTGGTTGAAGTATAAGTTGATTTTTTTTTTAAATTGTACTTGATACTGATTCA
>SNQJ01S0203994.1:0-16717 GCA_010110895.2 Picea sitchensis
ATACATCACAAGCCTTACACACTTAAATGGATAAGCAACAATCATCAATTGCACATAACAAAGAAGTGCACATTAGAATTTGCAATTTCATCTAAGTTTATGGATGAGGTAACATGTGATGTGGTGCCACTAAATGAATGTGGAATGGTCTTAGGCGGTCCTTACTTGTATGATCGTAAAGCAATCTTCTACAGGGAAAAGAATCACTATCATTTAACCAAAGCAGGTCAAGAATATGTGGTTCATGTTCATCAATTAAAGGCAAATAAATCTCTTCAAACTATGGAACAATTAAGAAAGGCGGATCAAGCAAGAAATACACCTATAATTGTTTCAAATCAAGTAATCGATCTTAAGCAAGAATAGGAGATGATTGTAGAAAAGAAAATCAATCACACGTTGCTTCAAGATAAGTTAATATCGTGCAAGTATTACAAACATATCAGCTCATTTGCAGTCATATTTTTAATGTTATCATTAGTAATGTTGTCTACATGGATAATAGTGGCTTCAGTAACATGTGACAGGGTACAAATGGCTAACAATATGTTGTCAGTTATCATGATTGTTTTACTGTTGATTTTGATGAGACAAGTGCACAGGACAAAATTTAAAGACAGGGAACAAGTCGGGTGGCCTATCCTACACTTTATGACTGGTCAATAACCTTTTGGGGACCAAGAGGTCTTTAGTGGGGAGGTGTGATCTAGAATTGGATCCAGGAGCTTGATGGGGCTCAGAAAGGCCTAAAAATCAAAGTTCTCAGAATGGCTTCAAAACAGACATGTGTGTAGGATTTGTTGATATGAACCTAATGCAACTTGAACGGGCTCAAACGAACGTCGTATGCTCCAGATATCGCAGTTTGTTCATTTGGTCAAACAGGAAAAACAAATGATGATTGTACAATCCATACAGTGACACGTGGCAGCTAATTGTACAGGTTTTACAATCATACAACTGATGTGGCAAGGTACAGTTTGATCTGACATGGTAGCATCTGCAGGTGACACATGGCAGTTGACCGTACAATGACGTGGACAAGTTGTTGGCTGGGAAAGTACAAGTGGACCAATCAGGGAGCAACACGTGTCACCACTGCAAGGGTGACACGTGGCATCTTCGTACGACACTTACATGGCAGGTACAGTGGCATACACATGGCTGGAATATGTGGACGAATCAAGTGCTAACGCATGGCAGTTTTAATGGTGTATGGTATGGGGCCACGTGGCCCAGACATGGGCTTCCACGTGGCACCCATTCATTGGTTAATGGTATGGTGAAAAATTGTTGGACTCTACAAGGTTTGAACCCACGACCTCAGGTGTGGGAGAATGGCTTGGCAAGGGTCAGGCTATGAGCCCGCCCGCATGTATTCCTTGTTATGTATAGTATCAAACTTATATTTAAGTTTGTTTATAATGTTATTCGGCGAAGGTTAGGGTTGGGGCTAGGCCCTAGCCCCCAGTCGCAAACATAACCATATGCCCACACTTGATACACTTGTTTGTGCGTGGATATAACAGTTGCTCCAGCCCCCAATCCTGTGGAAACTCCATATGACCTGGTTCTTTTTGGATGTTAGCCCAGAGGTAAGGTTAGCTCCCAATCGATCGGGCTATCCCACCAACCAGGGCGCTTGACCAGGGGCCAAGGCTTATCAATATAGCGCGTGGAGTGTTTACCCAAGGCCACATGCGCCATCAGCACATGACCATGGTCGAGAGCTAAGGGGCCAGCATGCCAAGAGATTAGCCCGAGGCTACATGGAGACCCTCCATAGGACTAGGAGCTGAGAAAAAGGGATGCGCCCTATTTAATTTCATAAAGTGGGTTTATACTTTATATTAAGGTTTTTAATTGATTTTATCAACAGATTTGTGGGATTTTGGTCATTTTTTTGGATATTGGGCCTTTTTTTTGCCAAATCTTGGGGAGAAGTTGGGAGGTTGTTACCAAATTCAGATATATATAAACCAAGGCTTCTTGAATCCATGGGGAAGGTTCAATGCAGGTTTATGTTGAAGATTTGGCAAGCCAAATCAATTTTTATGCAGGGAAGAAATTGAAGAGACCACCTTTGCGGGCCATTTTTGGGAGCTTCGATCATCTGTTTATAGTGTTGTCAGTTTTGTTGGGTTCCATAGATCTGGTAGAACAAAACCAGATGAGTTTGTAATATTTTTGGCACTATTATGATGTCCTTTTAAAGCTTTGAACAAAAATAAGAAAGCCACACCCACTGAGACAAAGTCTCGAAGACGTAGGCGAGATTGTCGAACTTCGTTATCACATTGGTGTTTATGGTTTGTTGATCCTCATGCTTTATTTCAGATCTGTATATGTTTATATGGATATTATGTTTCTTTTTTAATTCTTCCTCTTTCATTCATCTTCCTAAATGGTTAATTAAAACATGCTAAATAACTCAACCACTGTCGTTTAAAATATCTTTTCGGATTAGCTATCTAGATCAAAGGTGATGAGTTGGGTATCAGCTAGTTCAACTGCCCCCAAGGTGAAAAGCAAGGATTTTCGCTGAGTTGGACAAGTTTGGAGGACCTCCAATATAGACATGGTTGCGGGAGACTATGATAATTCATCGACCAGACTATAGTTATGTGTTGCCCTAGCATGAGATTTGTTGACATTTCGTCGTAACGGAATGCGAGGGATACGAGGGTTTGGTTCAGTGTTAGGGCATGGAATCATCAATGGTTGTCTAGTTGTAGCTGGAGCTGCTTCTACGGTGATTGGTGTAGAGTCATAAGGCATGTCATATTGACGACAGCGTGTTTGTAGAAGAATCTCTTCTTCACTGGTAAGGAGGATATTGAAATCGGTCGGATTTCCAGGTTGAATGGAACTTGGGTTTTGATATTGCGCCATTTGTGGGGGAGAAGGTTGTACTCATGTTGGGTATTCATCACACCTTGGTGTGGAATAGAGTTTTGAAATACAGTCATAAGTGGTTGTTGCAAATACTGTTGTGGGGCCTGTTGAGGGGCAGGTAGCACTGGAGGACGTTGTGCGTTCATGGAGTATTTTATCTATTTGAAGTCAGCAATTTGGGGGAAATGGTGAGTATAATGTCCATACTCACCACAGAGAGCGCAAGGGAAGTTCGTCCTAATATTTTTATTGTGCTTCCCTGGTCATTTTTTGTTGTTGTCCACTTGGGGGTTCTGGTTGCCCCCAGCGGGATGGTTTTGTTGGGGGTTATTTCCTCCTGGTCCTGGGTTATTATTGCTTCTATTTTTTCCTTTATTATTGGCATTATTCGGTTGATGGGTTGTATTTTCTGTATTCAACTGTTCAAAAGTATGAATTTGTTGAATGGGAGAGGGATGAACAAAATTAACATCGGCATGTGGGTGTCCTTGTGGAAGAGCAACCGGCTGTGGAGGATCAGGAAATAGAAAATATGGATTTTTTTGGGGAGACGATTCATATGGCGTATAGGAATTTGAAGTACCTCCACAACTGTTATGGTCACGTGTAGGGCTTGAGAGTGGACCCGCACTTGATTGAGAGACCGGATGCATCTAGGGTACTGATGGGGGTTCCCCCAACGGCTGAGGGGGAACAACAGGATATGATTGTTGGTGAGTGGGGGGAAGGTAATAAGACGACCCTCCATATGGTTGTGAATACTAAGGTGCACCATAAATAGGTGACAGTTGGATATAGGGTTTGTGGTGTGTCATGGAACCAATCAACTCATCCGCAACGTGGGACATTCCGGGCTTGTCCTGGCCAAATGGTATGGGTCTGGGTGCATCAGGTAACACTGTGTATAAGTAACCAGATTGAGCATAAATGAAGTCAAATTGTTGGGCCTTCCTGATGGCTTCCTCTTCTGACCGAGGAAAAGTGGATGTAACATCCTTGGCGATAACAGAGACGAGTGATTTGACAAACCAATCAAGAAATTGTTCTTTGGTGGTTTTTGCTTTACACAAACTACGGTGATGATGCCATTCATGGATGTGGTTATCTATATGGATAGAAGTAGTTTGTTTAAACTCTAAGAGAAGTTCTAAACCAGTATCATGACAAACTGGTAGTTGGAAAAATGACAAAAAGGTCTTGTCCAATGATTCAAAGGTCACATGGGACCCTGATTTTTCGTCCACATACCATTTGGCTAAGGAACCCGTGAGAGTTCATTGAAACAACCTTAAGTGGATGGAATCATCCATGATGCTGGTTGATGACCACCATAAGTGGAAGGTCATAACATGGTTGGCGGGATTGTCCCTTGGTTTTCCTTCAAACTTTGGAATGTCTGAAGGCAATTTTGTAGGCATATTGGGCCAAATAGGATCATGCAAAATGGGATCATTCGTGAATCAGAAATGTTAAGGGATGTCAAGTATGGAATAGGGAGATTTGGTGGAGGATTAGTTCCAACCATCGTGTGAGCAGTTAGTGGAACTATCCCTTGAGAGATATTTGGTGGGGTTGTACCTCTCCCTTGAGAAGAAGTTTGACCCCTGCCTCCTTGTGAAGGAGAACTAGTGGATGGATGACCTTGGGAATTGGACCCAAGCAAAGTGGAACCAAATAAATTTGATCCCAAAATAGTAGCACTCACGGAGGTGTGAGATGGTTGATCCGGTGAGTTGGAAAGACTAGGGACTCCTCCTAGAATAGGAGGGAGATCTTGCAAGCGTCCGGAATGACAAGGATTATGTGGTTCCCCTATGGTTTTCGACTAGCAAAGTGAATGTGTGCAAATGGTGACAAGAGAAAAATAAATGAACAAGATATTTGTATATGTTGGACTTTCACAAAATAGTATAACTCACAATTTTATGTAATCAAATGAGTATCACACATAAATAAACTGTAAATAAACACGCATGTGGATAGGTGGATTTTGTCCATGTGGGGGAACAAATAAAAAAAAATGCTCATGTCCTAAAAAACGTAGTGTCCTTCCTATCAAATAGAATTGGTCCTCCCAATAGCACTCAACAATGGGGTCTGAAGCCATCAGAAGAGGAAATAGTGAAGGTTGAAGTAATCTATTATAGTGAGGGGTAGAGGGTGCATATCCCAAAAGAGCTGGCGATATTTTCCAATAGCCACACACAATCTGATCAATGTGTGATTGCAGCCCACGATCGCCACCTTGGTAGATGTCCTATGTTTTGGTCACTAGGTACCTCAGTCAAAGTGCGACATTTAGATTTTCGACCTCAGAAATGGGTCATGGGCTGGATGCTCTTCCAAGAGTTGGGTGACTCAAGGAGGGATGCGCATAACAACCGGACCTTGGCCTTCGACCCTTCACGGGTATCTCCCTTCCTTATGGTGTAGGAACACTTGACTTGGAAGATTTAAAAGTTCCATATTTTTCAACTTCTATTGTTTGAAAATGTGAAAACCAAATAACGGGGGGTTATTTGGATGCCTACCCCCGAGATCCTACCTAGACTAAAAAAATTCTTTTGACACCTCCTGTGGAGGAAAACTTAGTGTGGTTTAAAAAAAAAAATAGATGTGGTGGGCTGAGAGATTGGCGGTGTGGACCAATCTAGTTTGAATTAAATGGGTGTGGATAATTTCCAAAGAAGTAGTGGGACATTTTGGAATTCCTTTGGAGAAATCCTACTTCAACCTCTACTATTAAAATGGAAATTATGTGTGTGGAGTGACTTTGTGTGCAAGATAGTGACAAGTGTGCAAAGATTTTTAATAAGTTAAGTGTGGGATTGCAACATGTGGACTTCCTGTGGTCCTTACAAATCTTATTTACCTAGCTTACTATGTGTCTTTGGTACAACCTTGCGGAATATTTAAATCCTTAAAGAACTAGCAATGTAGACATATGGGTCCTTTATAAATCCTTTAAACTCCCTAAATGTTGTTTACACTAAGAAATATTTGAAACTATCATAGATTGCAAGCATGTGGGCATGTATGGGCCCGTTACTTTGATCTTTAAACTTCCCTAAATTGTGATCTAAACTAAGAAAACATTTTTAAGAAACTATCCTAAGTTTGCAACATGTGGGCATGTATGGGTCATTTCAAAACTTTAAGAGGATTTCAAAAACTAAGAGGAACCCTAGGGGGATTTTGTCCTCTCCTAAAAATTTTTGTTAAGGGAGATGAAATGTCCCTTTAAACACCTTTTTGATTCCCAAGATCACACTAAGGTGCGAGGGAATAGCATACTTGAGGGTCAAAGTTAACTTCTAGTCCCAATTTAAGTGATTTATGTATGAAAAGCAATAACTTCAACTTAAATTTTTACAATCCAAATAAACCATCCATGTAGCAACCAAGCAAAAGAAGATAATATTGGTTCTTTTTACCCCCTAAGTGCCTATGTTAGTTAACCTTTCATATGGGAAAGGACTCTAAGTGTAGTGTAGTTGCCTTACAAAGTGCATGAAAATAAAAATATAAATGCTAGGGGACCTCAAACATTCATAAAAACCCTTACAATCTTGAAAAACTGGAGTTATGCGCGTGTTACAACTCTGACAGGCACGCAATGCGCAGAATGCGCAGTTTAAAGAGGCATGTTTTTCACATAGTGCGCAGAGTGTGCGTCTGTGGGCAGGAAAATCCATGCACTTCCTGTCACACATCGGGGGGGGATTTCCAAGTGAAAAACTCCTTCCTCAACTCTAAATTTTGACTTTGGCAGGTTGGGCTAGGCCGGTTTTGGTACCTACAAGACAAAACAATCAAAATGAAGTGCTCTCTAAGCTCAAATAGGGAGGAATTTGATACCAATCCCCAGTATGATCGTCAATATGTTGTGTTGGTTTTGTCACTTGGGTGAGCAAAACAACAACACTTGCATGTCTAGATGAGCCTACTAGATAAGACAAAAGTTTGTGAGTGGGTTAAGTAAGCCAAACACATCTAAAAATAAAGAAATAAAACTAAAACATCTAAGAAATAAATATGAGAAAACATGAGAAACTTAGAACCATGAAAATCAAACAATGACCAACATAATGCTACCAATGGATCAATAGATTAGTAGGCAAAACATCGTAGAGAAAAATAGGGACTTATGAGTCCCCTCTTCCTCCTTGAGAGGGATCTCGAGTTCCCTAATGGATAGTTCTTCAGACAATGGAATAAATGGAAAATGGTGAAGAACAACAATGTCTATTCCATCAAGATGTGAGTGGAATGACCTATTGCAATGGTGCTTGAAGGCTTCCAAGAGAAAAGAGGATTCCCAAAGAAGAATTCTTGCAGCATAACAATACTATGAAAATCTTGGTTTCTTAGCACACTCATGGGTATTAAGAAAAATGTAATTGGTTAATAGTGTGAATAAGGGGCCTTTTAGGGCACCCTCTCACCCTTGACCAACCCCCAAACTAGATTTCGCTCAGATATGTGTCAAATCATGTTGGGGGTCAGACCAGAAGTGGTTGAGGGACTGACAAGATCCATAAATGTGGCGTTCATAGAAGTGTGCATATTTTCTTGTACAGAGTCACGCATTTTGTGCATTTTGCACGCTGAGGGTTGTGTTGGCCCACGCACAATGCACATTGTGCACGCGCTTCCTTTGGTGAATTTGCGCATTGTAATTTTTGACCCAATTTGTAGTGCCCCCAAGGCCCAGGCCTTTGTAAGTCTGATGTATGAAATGAATTGTAAACATGTGTTATAGGCTGGTGAGCCAAGTTTGTATAAGCCGATGGGCTTATGTGATTATTAGGCCAAAGAGAGAGCCTAAGGGTTGTAGGCCATGGCCCTGATTTTTTACTTATATGTATGCAGCATATTAATAAAATATAAACATCGCCGCGTGCAGGCCGACACGATGAATGAGTGATGGGGGACTAAGCATCCATAGAGAGGGCAAGGGATTAGGCGCTGGAAGGTGGGAAAATGGGCTAAGTGTTAAGCCTTGGGAATAATATTTTATTATTATTCCAAAAAACATGTGCATTTTATGTTGTTTATCCTAATTTCCTGGCAAGGGGAAAACATGCAAAGCGGATGCATGTTGATGGAACGCATGTAGTTCCAAGGGTGACAAGTGTCAACCCTAGTGCATGCGAATAAACGACCAAGATGAGCCGTGAGAGGGATTCCTCCTCCATTCGACCCTCGACTGCTAGAAGGTGAACTGGTCTGACCCCTGCAGAGAAACCCTAATGCATCCTCTGAACCGAAAAGGCATGTATCTATGTTTGTTTTGGGATAGCCGGTACATCCCCTGTCTGAACAGTTTGAACCTGTGTTGACCCCTGCGTGGATTGTTTGTCACGCGTCCCCGACAACCAGAGCGTGAGTCTATCGTGTGTTGGTGGATTGACAAATAAGAAGTGACCTACCATTGTTGAACCTGTTGGAAAGCCCGTGTCTGTTTTCCCCGTGGGTTGTTGTGACCACGCAGTGCTGGACTGTGTGTGGCTTGTTGGCCAGTTGTGAAACACTCTCTCTCCAGGTGTGAGAGGTGATTGAGGCTGGAAGAACAGGTGGTTTGGCCTATGAGTGATTCTCTCTCCAGGTGAGAGAGTGCGCAGAGGAAGGAGAGAACTCCTGGAAAGAACCCTGTAGCTGCCACAGAGCTCGGAGACTTCCGGTTCGGTCTGTTGCTATAACCCAAGGCAAGGGAGGTTAGCAGCCGAAGGACTATCTAGGTGACAAAGAAGGTGTATACTCCTGGGGTGGAACAAGCATGTGGGGAAGGAGAGTCTGTGGACAATGAGCATGGGTGGTTCCTGGGAGAGAATCCCTTCCTTGTGACTGTGTGTTTTCCCTGTAACCTCAGCCTAACCTAGGATTCCTTGCCTTGGGATGGAGCTTAGTCCCATTTCGGGGGCAACCCACTGTTGAGCTAACGAGCAGTGTGGTCTAAGGTTGGGAGGTTCATGGAAGGCCTGCACTTGGTTGGTGGAACTGCCACTGTTTCAAAGATAAGTACCAGATGATGCTTTAATTATGTTTTTGTTTCTCTATGTATTATAATTATCATGTATTCTGTTGTGCACTTGGATTAATGTCATTGCCATGGATTATTTATGTTAGTAATATTTATTATGCTTACTCTGAGTTTAAATGTATTTCATTGCTTAAATGCATGTTGTTTTATAACCTGAGAGTGAGTGTTATATTTCCGCGAAGTATGGTAAAAGAAAGGTTGCTACACAATTGTATAGTGTTTTTCCTTTTGAATGCGTTTTGGTGTTGTAGGTGGACTGATTGTTGTTGGCATTGATGTGTTTCTTTAACCATTTGTGTGCAATGTTGCGAACGATTTTTCAATGATAACAGCCCCTGTGCAACTTCATCCTCCTCCAAAGTCTTTCTTTTATTTCCTTCCAATTTTTTCATTTCAAACTTATCATTTTATGAGAAGATCCCTTATTTATTGTTATCAAAAAGACATATTATTTGTTCTTATGTTTCTATCAAATCCTTTTGTGCATCTTGAGCTTTCATTCTGGCGGACCATTCTGCTACTATCTTTTTAACTCTTTTTTAATTATCTACTTGTTGAAACATTATAGAGTCTCCTTGGTTAGGATCATAGGATTTTCCATTCCTTCAATGCCAAGTCCTTGAATTCCTCTTTTTCTAACCATTTATAATTAAATTTAAAGGGTTTGAGAGGTTTTAGGTTATCCTTTTCAATTTGTAGCAATATTGGCAAATGGTTTGATCCTCCTTCCATTCTCACCCAGTATTTAAGCCTATCTACTTCCTTAAGGATCCTCTCAACCACCAAGAACCTGTCCAACCTCTTTGATACCACTTCACTACCAATTCTAAAATTTCTCCAAGCAGGGTCTAGTTCAATAAGTTCTATGTCACAAGGGCCAAGGTCCTCAAATAGAGAAGTAAAGTAGATAACAATGGAATCACACTTTCTTAATTCTTTGGATATTAGATCAGACCCGATACCTGCATGTAGGAAGGACAAGTTAACAAGATCAAAAGATTTGTTCCAACATGTGAGAAGACCACATATTCTTCCAAGTCAAGGGCTCTAAAAGACCAACTTTTTAGGATTGAAGATATTGTAGATTCAACTTTTTCCATTCACACATTGTCTCCTAAACCAAAATAACATCAAATTTGTATTTGGAGAAACATCTTTTGAGGGAAAGTTTTTTAAGGGTGCCCCCCAACCCACTCACACTTAGGGAAAGGACAATCATATCTTTGATGGCCCTGAGGCCTTCCCTACTTGAAGGGCCCCTTTGATTGTTAGTTGTTTGCCTAATTTAACCTCCTTAATGGCTCTCTTTTTTGCTTGGGAGAGAAAGGATTTTCTGCCTACTAGAGAGGGTTTCTCATTGTCTTTGGTCAATCCTCCTTTAATTATTTTGTCATCTATTTGAGAATTAAATATTTTGGATATAAGGTTGTGTTAGCGTCAGAAGTCACCCCTGGATTGCAGCAGGAGCAGAGCCCAACGCCCATCAGTTTTATGTCATGATTTGTTTATAAAAAGGGGTGATCGAATGGAAGTTAACTCAAAACAATGTGGTTTTAACACAGAAACTAGGTCGGGCATGCATGGGCAAACAAGGTCTTTGATAAACATCAGACAGTAAGTTGTAGTAAGAGTGAGCAGGAGGAAGACTTGTATAGGAGAAAAGCAAAGGTCTGTTGTAAACACCAGGTTTCTAACAGCATATAGGAGAAGGCATCTAAACGCAAGATCTTCTTACATTCAAAAGCAAAACACCGGAGAATACAACAATGCAACAATAAATCCTTTATTATAACAAGATTGCATTAATTCACACGAATCGATCGTTCACGAACTCTCTCGGCATAAGATGAAAATTAGATGGAGTAAGAAAAATTGTCTGTCATAAAACAAGAAGTCTCGCATACAGATGCATAACCAGAGAACTAGAGTGCTAAAACTTTACAGTCGAGAGCTTCGCTCTACCATCGATAGATTACAAAATACAAAGACTGAGTCTATATACTCAGGAAAATTCACCTAACAGAGGCATGTTCAGCCATCCAAGGTGCGGTCTCCCTTCAGCCGAATTCGGACGGATAATCCCTGTCAGACGATACCTTAACTGCGCATGGCTCCTGTAAAGGGAGTGGTTGAGCCATTAAGCGTCGAGCTAGCGTGTGCAGACCTCCTCCGGCTAGTTGAGAACTCGGCATGGCTTCTTTTGAAAGACTGGTACACAAGACCCTCTCGAGCAGACCGCCTGCCAGACCCTCCATATCTCACACTTAATGAATGAAAGGAGGTTTCAACCACCCGCTCTCATCTTCATTTACTCCAAGCGAAAACCAGGATCGAGATCGCATCAGATGGTGCACAGAGATCACAACGATCCTTTCGACGACTAGCCCCGACGCCTTTGGCTCCTTTTGCGCAGCTCCTTTCTTTCCCAAGTGACCACGGGCTGTGACCCTGTGCTTATTCCCAAGGCGCTTTCGGCGTTCACGAATGGGGAGGAGCTAATCCCTGCTTTTTGAAATCGCGATGAGCGAAACGCCGAGACGGCTCAATTTGGTGCCACGCGTCCCTCTGAGATCTGACGGCCCTGAATCCACTCGGTGATGCTATGGGCCCGGGTCCCGGACGCTCTCGTTACTTCGCGCATCGGGGATATGAGGGAGTTGCTCTTTGCGCTTCGAAACCGCGATGGGCAAAAAGGCGGGGAGCCTAATCGTGCGCCAGGTGTCCGCTTCAGATGGACGGCTGTGACTGACCCTTGATATTGTGGGCCCGACTTTGGGCGCTATCGGCACTTCGGGGTTCGGGGTTTCGAGATGTACAACGACATATAACCTTCACCCTTTGAACTCGCGACTGTCGAAAAGCCGACGTGACCAGATCTCATGCCACGCGTCCTTTGGGATGAACGACTGCCATCCATTCCTGCACAAAATATGGGTGTTATCCATTATGCTAAACTCGACGTAACTTCGCTATCTGCGATTTCCCGCCAACCGTTGATCTACTCATATGGATGGATCCGGACCGTTGACACCATAATTTTTCCCACTCGCTTGATTTTAAGTCCGAACAGGACTTCTTCTATGTGTTGCGCTTGGGCACTCCTCGTGCAACCTGTAGACCTGGATATCCCGATGTCGAAGACAAGTAATGTTGCTAACAGGTTGTATCTAAGGCCTAAATCTCCATCATCTCCCATAGAATACATCCTTGTCAATAGAACTAACTTTGTTTGTAGTTGGACTTTGACTTTCATGGTGAAATGTTTCAAATTTGTTGACATCTTTTACACTTTAGTTGTCCAAAAATTATAAAGATAGGAATTTTTGTGCAATATATGAATCAAATTCAAGGGTTGCAATGCTCTTCCCAAACAACATACCTTACTTAAAAAGACAAAGCATCGCATCACCCAAACAAATTGTGTATCCTTAAAATTTTATTCTATTGAAGATTTGTAATCATTATTATTTAGGACTCCATAATTTATTGCATCTTTAAGTAACAACTATAAAAATGACATTGAAATTCTATGTTGACTACAAAACAATCAATAAGTGGATAATACTACTTAATAAAACTTGATGATTTGATCCTTGTTTTGGATGATATACTACAATGTTATTGAAATCTATTTTCTATCTCACTCACATTGGTGAGATATACTGCAATGTTATTGAAATCAATTTTCTATCTCACTCACATTGGTGAGATATACTGCAATGTTATTGTCTTATCAACTTTACTATCAATTAAAAAACGTCACAGTTTAAAAATGAACTTCAAAACAAACAAACAAATGTACTATTAAAATCAACTTTAATAAAAAAAATATCACATTTTAGAAGATCACATCATTCCTTATGGTTGAATTGTCATTATTTCATTTTAAAATACTTATTTGTCATGTTCTAAATAATAGATGACTACTCATAATTAACCATGATAATATTGTAAATCAATTATCATAATAAAAAAATACAAAGAGGGTTTCTCATTGTCTTTGGTCAATCCTCCTTTAATTATTTTGTCATCTATTCGAGAATTAAATCTTTTGGATCTAAGGTTGTATCTAAGGCCTAAATCTCCATCATCTCCCATAGAATATTACATCCTTGTCAATAGAACTAACTTTGTTTGTAGTTGGACTCTGACTTTCATGGTGAAATGTTTCAAATTTGTTGACATCTTTTACACTTTAGTTGTCCAAAAATTATAAAGATAGAGTTTTGTGCAATATATGAATCAACTTCAAGGGTTGCAATGCTCTTCCCAAACGACATACCTTACTTAAAAAGACAACGCATCGCATCACCCAAACAAATTGTGTATCCTTAAAATTTTATTCTATTGAAGATTTGTAATCATTATTATTTAGGATTCCATAATTTATTGCATCTTTAAGTAACAATTATAAAAATGACATTGAAATTCTATGTTGACTACAAAACAATCAATAAGTGGATAATACTACTTAATAAAACTTCTTGATTTGATCCTCGTTTTGGATGATATACTACAATGTTATTGAAATCWATTTTCTATCTCACTCACATTGGTGAGATATACTGCAATGTTATTGTCTTATCAAATTTACTATWAATTAAAAAAYGTCACAGTTTAAAAATGAACTTCAAAACAAACAAACAAATGTAGTATTAAAATCAACTTTAATAAAAAATATCACATTTTAGAAGATCACATCATCCCTTATGGTTGAATTGACATTATTTCATTTTAAAATACTTATTTGATGACTACTCATAATTAACCATTATAATATTGTAAATAAATTATCATAATAAAAAAATACAGAGAGGGTTTTTCTTTGTCTTTGGTCAATCCTCCTTTAATTATTTTGTCATCTATTTGAGATTTAAATCTTTTGGATCTAAGGTTGTATCTAAGGCCTAAATCTCCATCATCTCCCATAAAATATTACATCCTTGTCAATAGAACTAGCTTTGTTTGCAGTTGGACTTTGACTTTCATGGTGAAATGTTTCAAATTTGTTGACATCTTTTACACTTTAGTTGTCCAAAAATTATAAAGATAGGAAGTTTTGTGCAATATATGAATCAACTTCAAAGGTTGCAATGCTCTTCCCAAACCTTACTTAAAAAGACAACGCATCACATCACCCAAACAAATTGTGTATCCTTAAAATTTTATTCTATTGAATATTTGTAATCATTATTATTTAGGATTTCATAATTTATTGTACTTTAAGTAACAGCTATAAAAATGACATTGAAATTCTATGTTGACTACAAAACAATCAATAAGTGGATAATACTACTTAATAAAACTTGATGATTTGATCCTTGTTTTGGATGATATACTACAATATTATTGAAATCTATTTTCTATCTCACTCACATTGGTGAGATATACTGCAATGTTATTGTCTTATCAACTTTACTATCAATTAAAAAACGTCACAGTTTAAAAATAAACTTCAAAACAAACAAACAAATGTACTATTAAAATCAATTTTAATAAAAAAATATCACATTTTAGAAGATCACATTTGACATTATTTTATTTTAAAATACTTATTTGTTATGTTCTAAATTATAGATGACTACTCATAATTAGCCATGATAATATTATAAATAAATTATCATAATAAAAAAAAACTCATAAATTTTGATATAATATAAATATACTCTCAAAATAAAATATTATTAAAATATTTAATAAAAAACTATTCAAATATTTAAAATATAATATTTTTGAATACATATATATAATTTTTGAATATATATATATATATATATATATTCTTTAATTTAGTAGTTGCATTTGGGTTCATACATATATGTAAAGTATATATATAGATCATTTGGGTTCATCCATCCCTGGCTCGTACGGTAAAGTATATATAGATCATTTGGGTTCATCCATCCCTGGCTCGTACGGTAGCATAGACAAGAAGTGTGCATTGCACTGCTATAAATAAGTAATGTATCTGGATGAAGCCGAATATCTTTTGTGATGGATGAAGCTATTACTGGATGAAGATAAGTTATATATATGTTCTAGTATGCATTTGGGTTCATACATATATATTTTATTAAAGTAAAGTATATATATATATATATATATATATATATATATATGTTATTAAAGTTAAATATATGTAAAAGTATATGTTATTAAAGTAAAGTATATGTTATTAAAGTAAANTAGTAGAGTTGTATTTAGGTTCATACGTAAAGTATATGTAAAAATAAATATGTTATTAAAGTAAAGTATATGTTATTAAAGTAAAATATATGTAAAAGTATATGTTATTAAAGTAAAGTATATGTAAGAGTGGATGAAAATAAGTTATATATATATATATATATATATTTTCTTTAATTTAGTAGAGTTGTATTTGGGTTCATACATAAAGTAAAGTATATGTAAAAATAAAGGACTTTAGATTATTTTATTTTATTTATAAATTTATTTTATAGTAAGAAAAATAATATTTTACATGGTTCATTATGTGGATTTATAACATATTCAAATGAATTGGTCCTTTACTTTATTAATACCACATTATTTAAAAGTATTTTCACTTTAAATGATATAAATAGAGTAGGTGGAAGAAGAGCATCAATGTGGATTTGGTTGAATAGTTAAAATAAGATTCTCAATCAAGGTATAAATATGGTGTTGAGATTAAAAACAAGATTTATCAAATAGAATGGACATGTTGAGTTGTGACAACACATATCCTAGTTTTTTTTCTTTTAAGAGAAAATTAACACAAAAATAGTTTTTTTTCTTTTAATAAAAAATTAACACAAAAATTATATTAAGTATAATTTTTTTTACATCTTCATAAAAATGGTAAAACCCAGATCTGCAGGACTTGTAATATCTCACTATTTTCTAAATCAAATAATCAGAAAATATTCAAATGGTGAACATGTTGAGTTGTGACAACACATATCCTAGTTTTTTTCCTTCTAAGAGAAAATTAGCACAAAAATTATATTAAGTATAATTCTTTTTACATCTTCATAAAAATGGCAAAACCCAGATCTGCAGGACTAGTAATTTCTCACTATTTTCTAGATCAAATAATTAGAAAATATTCAAATGGTGAACTGGCCCCTCATTTTCTCCATCCCAGGTAAAAAAAAGTTAAGTCCCCTCATTTTTTCCATCCCAATGAAAAAAATAAGTCTAAAGTAAGAAATAAGTCTAAAGTAAGTCTTTCTAGGAGAGTAGCTTTGATAATTTATGGGCCTCCTCATTGGATTCCCTCCCTGAACACATATCCTAGTTACAATTCAGAAGATCCTCAAACATCATTTGAAGAGATTCTTGAGACTTGTAAAGCATTTGGCATTTCTCCACAGAGAAGTAAAGAATATCATTGCCGCCTATCCCTCACATTGCCCCTTATTCCTCTCTGTCTGCATGTCTTAGTGTTTTCTGTTCGTGTTCGTGTTTGTTGTATTCACTTCTCAATTTCTCTGTTCATTAACGTTGATGTTTGCAGGCCAGGTTCCAACAGATGGTATGAGAGAGAAAAGGAAGAAACCACGCAGAAACCGTACTGCTTGGCCATGTGAGAGAGGAGGAAGGGGGTCGAATCAGAGGTGAAGGACGCGCAGAGGATCGCTGGTATGGAGAAGATCGAGGTTAGGGGGCGTGAGGCAAGCACAATCCAGGAAACGCCCGAGAAACCATTGAGGTCGTTGCGCAGAGTAGAAATCCCAGGGAATCTAACCGCCACGAGGGGAAATCCCTAGAGAGGGCGTGAAGGAGAGAGCTGCCACG
>SNQJ01S0203995.1:2918-16562 GCA_010110895.2 Picea sitchensis
CCATACCCTCTACACCCCCACTCACCTCCCTACCACAACTGGGGGCAGGCGAAAGAAGGAGCCCATAGCTCCACTTCCCCCATGCGTCCAACCTCCTTGCGTGCTATGTGAGAAAGATGGACACCCAACCAACAAATTCCCATCTTTACTCAAGTTACGTAACCTAATTCAACTCAATCAAACACCATCATAGTTCGTCACTTTAGCAGGTACTGCCACTACCTCCCCTAACGCAAGTAGCAAAGGGCTGCGAACCAAATTCGCTTGTGCCATATGTTCAGAATATGGACATTATACACACCATTTCCCAACATTACCTCAATTCCGACAGACATTAGTAGCAGTGCGCCAAAGCTTCTAGCACGAACCCAGTCCAACTACATCATCCCCACCAAACATCACTGACATCCATTATGTCACGACTTCAGTCAACGAACGCATGAGATGCCCTTTCTCTCTATGCAAATCCTTAGATCATTTTACATATCAATGTCATATGATCATTGAATACAGGCAATGCCAACTGACCCTGATTCAAATCCCTACACCCCCTATAGAATCGATGACTAACCTTACCTCATCACTAGAGAATCTTCATATAATTTATCCTAAACCAAAAGCACTCCCTATTCCTCTGTGGTTCTTGGATGACTTATATGAGGATTTACCCCAAAATCCCCCCAATTGTCTCGTTCATTTCCGCACAAAAATTTTACGCCCAACTACCACTGGTACTCCTCAGTACCTTGATATTTGGTTTATGTCAAGTGAACCATCGCAATCTCATTGCGTCATTCCCCCTGCTTCTTCATCACCATAGGACCACCACACGCTGACAGTCACCAATATCACTCTTTATGATCCCTTGTATTCCCGCCAATTCCACTGTGACGAGGACATACTCAAAGAATTAAACACCCCCGACTACCCATGGGATGCGCTACACCACCGAGCGCTCTTCTTTCCACAGGAAGCCTTCACGCCTCCTAACCAACACCCCATCTACGCAGTCGAAACCAATTATTTTATGCCATCAAGTCATATCGACTGGTTCAACAACCCCATCCCTGCCCCTGATGCTTTTGAAGAAGGCAATATGGCCAACATTTCTCCTACCATCAAAATCGATATTTCCATCCAAAATGGAGTCGTCGAGGAAATCACCATTGGCGCCGCATGCACTCCTCAAGAAATCACCACCTATAAAACCCTCTTCCAAGAGTACCAAGATATTTTTGCCCGGTCATACATAGAGATGCCTGGCCTTGATCCCTCTATTGTCGAACATTGCATCGACACCTGGTCTGATATTACACTGGTTCGTAAAAAACAATGATCGGTACACCCATCCAAAGCCGCAACTATCAAAGTCGAGATTAACAAATTACGTGTGGTTGGGTTCATCTACCCCATAGCCTATACCTCATGGGTTTCCAACCCTGTACCCGTTAACAAAAAACAGGGCACTATCCATGTCTGCACAGACTTTCACGATCTCAATCACGCATGTCCCAAAGACAACTTTCCAACGCCTTTCATCGATCAAATTATCGATGACTATGCTGGCCACGAGGCTTTATCCTTCATGGACGGTTTCTCTGGCTATAACCAAATCCAAATCCACCCAATCGATCAATACAAAACTGCATTTACCACCCCCTGGGGTACTTTTGCATATCGTGTCATGCCTTTTGGCCTAATAAACGCTGGCGCAACTTTCCAATGCGCTATGACATACATTTTTCATGATCTATCTCATATCATCCTCGCATACTTGGACGACCTCACAGCTCGATCCAAAAAATGCACCCAACATCTTGATGATTTATGGATCATCTTCCAATAGTGTCGTCAGTACAACATCCGCTTGAACCCTCTCAAGTGCGTATTCTGCGTCACTATTGGGTGCCTCCTTGGATTCATTGTTTCATAAAACAGTATTACTGTGGACCCCCTCAAAGTCCAGGCCATCACATAAATTCCACCCCCCTGGAATTTACTCCAACTCAAGAGCCTACAAGGAAAAGCTAAATTTTTACGGTGATTTGTCCCAGACTATGCCACTCGAGCACACAGTTTCCTTCGCTTACTACACCACGACATCCCATTCCACTAGGATGAACATGACCAAAAAGAATTCGACGACCTTAAAATGTCACTCTCCAAGGCCCCTTTAATCAGTTCACCCGACTATAATCATGACTATATCCTCTACATCTCAGCATCAACTGTCTCAGTAGCAGGAGTTCTCGTTCAAATCGGCGATGATGATCATGAGAATGTCATTTACTACATTAGTAAAAAACTCTCAGGGCCACCCCTGAAGTATAAACATGAAGAGAAACTAGCCCTTGCAGTCATCCTCGCAGTCCAAAAACTGCGCCATTACATTCTTCTTTGCACAACCAAAGTCATAGTAGATTCCAACCCCATGCAATACTTGCCCAGCCATTGGCAAATTAACGACAAATTTTCCCGATGGATCATTATCCTACCGGAGTACGATCTCAAATTTTCAACACCCAAGAGCAAGAAATCTCTCATCCTCGCCGACCTTGTCACATCCTTCCCTTCCGATACTACCAGCGCCCCCGTCAATACCGACTTCCCCGATGAACATCTGTTTTACATCACTTTGGATGATCCTTGGTATGGCGACCTCCTCATCTACCTCCGAACCCAAAAGTTTGGTAACCACCTCTCGTGAGATGATCATCGCCATATCCGCCACCAGGCCCCCCACTATCTCCTCATCAGAGATATCTTATATCGACGAGGGGTCAACACCATACTCTGTCAATGCTTAACTATCGATGAGGCCGATAGAGTCTTGAACGACTGCCATAGCAGCGCATGCAGGGGCCATGTCTCGGGGATGTATACTACTCATTAAATCATCCGAGCAGGTTATTTTTGGCCTACATTGTTTCACGATTGCATCCATGCCATGAAGTGATGTGATAAATGTCAGCTTTACGCCAAAAAATAACGAGCACCATCCGCTCTTCTTCACCCAGTCATTATTGCCGACCCCTTTTGTAAATGGGGCATCGACTTCATGACTTGCAATCCCCCATCCAGTAATGGACACAAATACATCATCGTCACAGTCAATTACTTCACAAAATGAGTTGAAGCCATGCCTACTTTCAACAACACCGCTGACACTGCAACACATTTTTTCTTTAATCACGTCATATCCCTCTTTGGAGTTCCACTCCAACTAGTCTCCGATCATGGGAAACATTTTGAGAATGAGATTTTCGTCGAACTCTCATCCTGGTTAGGATTCTCCCATGCGTTTGCCTCACCATATTATCCTCAGTCCAATGGACAGGTCAAAGTAGTTAACAAGGTCCTCAAAACCATGTTACAGCGCACAATTAACAAATATAAGACCAATTGGCATCATATGTTATTTTGTGCACTATGGGCTTACTGTACAGCCGTGAAAATGGCCACTGGTTTCACACCATTTCATCTAATCCATGTGGTCAAGGCCACTCTTCTTATCGAGTGTGAAATTCCCACTTTACACACCACAATTGAGCTATTACCTGACACTGCTCCAATGGAGCAGCGTTTGCTGAACTTAGAGTCACTGGATGAAGATCATCGATCTTCATTACAGAACAATGAGGCAGCCAAAAAATGATCAAAGGCCACCTTTGATCGCCATGTCAACCTTCACTCATTTCATGAAGGCGACCTCGTCCTTGCTTACGATATCACTCACGATACCCTCAGTCATGGAAAATTCGAGTCACTGTGGCATGGCCCCTACATTATCCAACATTGCCTCACCAAAGGCACCTACATCCTAGTTTCTCCCAAGGGCCTTTCTCTCAAAGAACCCGTCAACGGATTATACTTAAATAAATTTTATGCCTAAGCATAGCCATTCTACATTAGGTTATTTCTTTTATAGTGTTTTTAATCTTTTTTCCATACCTCACGTTTAAACTACCATTTGTGTTATTGACATATGCTTCCTCCACCGGCCTACCACATTGGTTATGTCGATGGCGCCAACTGTTGGACACAAAATCTCACTTCAACAGCTTGGGCCCTCTATTCCCCCTCACATGAACTTCTCCACTCTAGCGGCATATGTTTGGGTTCTGCAACCAACAACCAAGCCGAATACACTACCGTCATTGGCCTCCTCGCCGATGCACATCATCATCGTATTTGTCACCTTAGCGTCTTTCTTGACTCCCAACTAGTCGTCCTCCAACTCAACAATGTGTACCATGTCCATGATCCTTGCCTCTTTCACAAATACCTGCAAGTTAGACTTTTATCTTGACATTTTGATTTCATTACATTTACACATATTCCAAGAAAATTGAATCAAATCACAGATAACCTAGCTATCATTATACTCGATTGGCATTTATCACATCATGATACTTTTACAAACACATAAACCATCAAGAGTCTGTCACAACATATATAGATTAGACATCATAAATAACATTAAAAAACAAAAATTCTCACACACATGTGAACATCACAAAGACCCCAAAATTTATATCCATATATATATATAAATCGGTCAACAGTGCCATCAAAATGTTTACATACACATAGTATGCATCATATACAAAATCCACAGGCCAGTGAAGTGCCTCGGTACAAAACTGGTGTCGCTACACCAAAATGGGTTCACCAGCCTATATATAATATACAAAATTACACAGAGAGACACTCATGGTGCCTCTAGAGAACCACCTCCCGGCCCTCCCTCAGGCAGTGGTGCCCCACCCATTATCGGTCCCTCCAGACCTGGAGGTAACTGCCCAGTCATCGCAACACCTGCTACTGTTGCTCGTTGAACCACAGTCTGCCACATCAGTGGAACTCCCACATACTACTCCAGGATGCCCTCGTCTTAGATGCGCGACCACATGCCCTCAGGCACTCCTTCTAGCACCGCTTCCAAGCGGTGGTGAATATCCTCAAAATCTCCCTCGACCTCAGCTGGAGGAGCATGCGATGGCCCTACACCAGGGTCGTCGAAATGACATCTCCTAGCCGCCATCTCCTTGCTAGCTAGTATCACCTCCACATCCTCACGCTGTCATCTCTCCCCCACCCACAGCTCCCTTCGTGGAGGCCTCACCGGCCCTTGATGAGCCGACGCTCTCACCAACTCAACCTCACACCCGCAAGGTCCCACATCTACACATACAAATAAGCAAAGGATAGCATTAACATCCATCTATACATAATACATAGGTCATACTATCTCAAAAATCAACATATCAAACAAATCACAAACATACCTCGATGGTCAAACACCTCTCCCGAAGGTAACACCATATCCGGATCACCCCGGAAGTCAACCCCCCAATATGGATACTGCAGTATGATCTGCGACATCTACCGCCACACTTGTGCAGCCTCGACCGTGAAAATATGGACACCCTCACCACCACCATGGAAAATCAAAATCTGTGACCATCGCCTCAGTCGCCGCTCTCGCACACTAGGTGCGCCCAATAAAACTCTAGGGCGCAACATCGACACCCTCTCCAAGAACCATGCCACCAAGATGGACCGAAAGGCAAAGTCCTCTGAGTCTGCAACCCGACACATGTCGATATGCCCTACCATCTTGGTGTGCAACATCAATCCCCAGGGAAAGTTCTCTCCCGCCAATGCCCTCCCCATAATCCTTAGCTGACCACCACTGATCCGCTGAGTCGCAAGGGACCCATAAACCCTCACCACCATCGTTGCTACACAACAGTGAACCAAAGAATCCATCGCCCCGATACTCACTACGGAGCCTGACATAAAGTCATCTCTCAAACAATACCTCAGGCCCAAGGTAGCCAACTTCCCGTCCCCAGGTAACACAGGCTCCGCTGGTAGGGGCATTCCTCAAAAAGGGAGCCTAGTCAGAAAGTACACATCCTTCACCACAGTGAAGGCTAGCTACTCACCTTGCACCATAAAACAATAAAGATCTAGACTCCACATCTGTATCAAGAACTGTAACAGGTACTCTTAGGCCCAGATCAAGGGGCACTCAAAAAACTTCAGCAACCCATAAGCTGCCAAAGTAGCATGAACCATCGGCTCCTCAATAGTCATGACCTCCCTCAACTGTGACCAGTCCCGCTCTCACCAATGAACCGACATCATCCCAATACTCACCTGCAACCACATAAATCCAATCCTAGATCAGCCATCTCGAACATAAACACATTAAAATCTCCAAAAAAGATGATTTTTGCACCCGTCAGCCTTGCCTCCAAGGCGCGGCTGTTTAAACCCATAGGCACACACACATGCGTGCCTGTTCAAACCCATAGGCGTGCACACATGCACGCCTGTTCAACCCATAGGCGTGCACACATGCACGCCTATTCATCCCATAGTCACGCATGAATGCGTGCCTGTCCACCATACAGAGGTGCCTTCATGTGCCCCTATCACGTACACAGGCGCGCATCACAGCGCGCCTGCCCTCCACACAACTGTGCACCCATGTGCAACTATTGAGCTAACAGGCGCGCATACAATGCACACCTTTTTTCCCCCTTGGGGCACACCCGTGCACAGGTTATCGGATAACAAGTGTGCACCCATGCACACATATTTCTGGATCGCCCATGCACTGGGGGGGCCACACCCACAAAACTCCTTGTACGACCCTCCGTACAGGCCCTACCCACAAAAGAAAAACCTAATTCTATGCAGGACAATCAGACCACTAACTTGATGCTCACTAGTCCTGAATCGACTACCTCGTTCTCTCGGAGTCTCCAAAACTCCTCTGAATATCTCTCATCCAATCACTCTGACAACAGGTACAAATGAGGTGGCAATGTGGGCCCTACAACTATATATAGTCCTTTTTGCCAAACTTCCAAACCCCATTCCGAGAGCTCTGGGTGTTTGTTTTTCGATCCGTCTTTAGCCACGGGATCAGTACCCTGTCCTCTACCTCAAGACAGTTCCTGGGCCACTTTTCATCCTTAGCCCCTGGGGAGATTTCTTTCCCCTACCCCATCCAGGTACACATGCTCATGTTCAAAATTATCAAATAAATGCTTGTATGTTCGATTCTCTTCAGATATTGTTCACGTCGGGTATTTGGTTTTCATGTGTGCAGGTGCTTGGTCATCATACATCATCGCCACCCCTTCAGGTATATAATCAACACTGGTAGGTAATCATTCCCTCTGAATCTCAATTGCATCTCCAGTCACACCCTCTAAAATTTTCCTTTAGGGTCCCCTTATCTGGCTTTGCAGTACCGCCACCTCCATTTGCGTTTTTTTACTTTCACCTGGTAGCACTCTCCCCCACATGATTTTTCCCATTCATAGACCCCTTGGCACTTTGACACTCATGTTTTTTTCGACCCTTTAGGGATGGGAGTCCTGATAGTCTTACATCATGTCGTGAATCAGCCACATACTCCTTCTCCTCATTTTGCTAGCCTCCCCAACGGACTCCCAGGACACTTCCTCATGGATTATTTTGAATGCACTCCCACAACATCATTTACCCATCATCAGTCTGCGCATTCTCAGATTGCCCTCCATACATTGACCTACTACAGAAACCAGCCTATGGGGCCCCCACCCTCCACTTGTTTTTTCCACCAACTTGTGCCACCCGTAGGCCAAGCCATCTTACACTAGGGCACTCGTTTATGTATCTGCATTATTATCCCCATAGATTTTTTCATTCTTTTTGTAATTAACCCATGATTCCCATCATGTTACATAACTTTTTGTCGTCACCTTTGGTGACTTTCCTGGAAAATGCAACCCATGTCACCCTTGGTTGGGGCACTCCTTATCATCTACTCCTATTGACATCGTCCATATACTCTGAGTATCCCACATGCCACCTACCTCTGCTCTCTGATTTTGTTCACTTTGTCCCGCCTCTGGCACAACTTTTCCCACGTCTTGTTGTCCCCCTAACACTCGACCTAGTTGAACGGTTGCAACCACTTATACTTCGCATATAACCACAACCAAGGGTAGTCTTGAGTCTTCATACATCTTGAATTTGTCCATGTACCTCCTCAGTTCCTAACCTCACCTAGTAGATCTCACGAAGCCCTTTGCTTCTTGAAGTCGCATCCCCCTTTTTGTCGACATCATCACAGTTTCCAGAAGGGCGACAGTATCTTGACTCTCATTACCTTTCCAATGAGAGGTCTTGGATGGAACAGGGAGAACCATAATTGTTCCTTACTGTCGTTGACCCCCGTAACATTCAACTTCAACACTTTCTCATGTTACGGTGGGTCTTACTTTGCGACTATTGTAGTTGTCTTATATTTTCCGAAGACCTCTGAACTTGGCTGGGCTATCAATGCCTACCGAATCCATGATACTTCTTACAGGTGTCAATGCCTACTATTCAGAGTATGTTCCTCCTCAGAATTGTCCTTTTCCTTTATCACGACCACCCCCGAGGGCGTTGCAGTTGTCTACATCAACACACCGTTTCAGTTACTATACAACACCATTCTTTTTTGAGTTACATGACACGAGCATGGGGCATGCCCACCTCATTTGTACACAATTTATTTTTACACACATTATGGAAGGTTGGTTCCTACAGGTTCCCTTCTCCCTCCAACAGGTCACTCTTGATACTCTCACTATCACTCTCTCTTACAACGACACTCTTAGTAGAAGAAACATTGATGAATTTTGGCTATATGTATGCTCCTAACCTCATCCATCAGGGAGCATCTATTATCATTGAAATTTCATCTGCAAATGGTTATAGGAATCCAACATCTTCAAATAGTTATGAGTTCACCCATGGACCAAAATTACCAAAAAACGCATTTCCAAAAGGTCTAAAACTATACAACCAGTGATAAAATCAAAGTGAGCTATGACTACACAGGGTGTGTGTGCACATGCACCATCCAAAAACACAAGAAAAGTGCACATGCGTGATTGTGGTCACTTAAAGTTGCGCACACCTGAGAACGGTGCATTTATGAGATTGGTTGGCCTCCCACCCACTTCTAGTTCAGCCTCCAAGTTGATTTGACATCCAAATCTCAACTGGATCCGACTGGGTGGCTGGTCAAAGACCTACGAATGCCCTAAAAAACCCCTTTTCACACTAAAAGTTGGTTGCACAATACCTCAAAGTGATTCTATAAAACAAGGCCATGGGTGCCCTACATTTTCAAGGAATTCATTTGTAAGGTTATGCTGTTGCTATTCTCTTGGGGGATCCTCTTTTCTCATCAAGAGTATACTAGCATCATTACATTTGGGCAATCCATCTCACCTTTTGAGTGGATTAGCTGGGGATTCTTTCACCATTTCTTTCAAGTTTTCAAAGTTGTAAGAAGACCTCAAATTGTGGGGGTCTAAGAGCCCTCCCTTGGAGGAAGAAGGGACCCAAAGTCCTCTTTTTTCTCGGTGTTTTCTTTTCACTAATACAATCCTTTCCATTGGTGACATGAGTCTTATTGGTTTTTTGTTTTTATGTCCTTATGCTCAATAGTTTAGTTGTTCTTTCCTTTTCTAGTTTAATTCTTAGCTTAGTCTTTTATGTTTATTTTTCCAACCCTTTCCTTCACTGCTGTCTTGCTTAGCTAACCCAACTAAGCTTGTAAGAACCTCTGTTTTTCTCATTCAGGTGACAAAAGAGGCGCAACAATGAGAATCATAACCTAATGCATATTGTTGGCTAAGTACCCTGCTAAGTATTGTAATCACATATATGTGTCCCATCTTGGTTATAGACACCTGAGTCCTACAACCCCCCCTGCCTCTATCTCAGGTGCGACTTCATCTGCTTCACAGGTGTTGCCAAAAGGGATGGTAGTTAGGGTTTTGTTGGTGTGTTGTTGAAGCGTTGAACCCTGGGTCTGCCCCTATTCTAAAAAATGGTTCTGTTGTCAGGACCTGAAACTTTGATTGCTGGGAACTAAAGAAAAGAGAAATCTATGTGCATAGATTTGTTGTTGTAGTGCACAGTATTCTACTTGACTTCTGAAGCTCAGTGCAAAGAAAGGAACCGGATTTGAAGAAAGAAGGTAAGATCTTAAAGCTTTTTTCTCTGGTAAAGGTAAGACAAGTGAAATTTTTTTCTTCGAAAGTATGAATCTAGGTATGTTTGATAGATTTTGTTCTATCCTGAATGTAAGGGCCCAGATAGAAGAAATATTTGATCTAAATAAATTTGATAGAAATAGAGAAAAATATGTTATTCCTATACATAGAAATAACTTTTGGACTAATAAATGGATGCAGGAACCTAGAAAGATTTTTTTTGGATTGCAGGTACAACAATGTGATCCCAATACACAGTACATGAGAGGTTGGAACTCATTTAAAATAAAGAGAGGATTGACACTATGTTACAATTGTAGAAGATCGTGACATATTCCTAAGGAATGCCTTGGTATAGGTCCTAATTGTCTTTGTTGTAAAGCTATTGGTCATGAGGTTGAGGATTTCCCTAGGACGATTGCTAAAGTCGAAAAGATGAACAAGAGACAAGAAAACTATAAAGAAGGTCAAGAGACTAAGGATATGTTAAAGATCAATACAGAAAAAGAGTCAGAGACAATGTTAATACAGTTAAAAGAAGAAATGGATGATCACAGAGACATCAATTTACCAGAGATCCTGAAAGAAAAACAATGCATAGTTACAAGAATAGAAGACTTCGACATAGACTATGTATTGGATGAAGAAACACATGTGAATATTATGCCAGAAAGCACTTGGGAAATTTTGGGAAAGCCTGCTATGATACCTTCATTGGGAAGGATAGGCTTGTTTAAAGGAAATATGAAAACCCTATATGGAAGAGTTACTAATATACCTATGATTTCTCATGGAACTATGTCTGAAGAAGAATTTGAAGTTATTAGGTTTGTTGAGAACATCGCCCCTTTTCCACTTTTATTAGGGAAGACTTGGATTGAGAAGGATCAGATCATAAGGAAAGCAGAGGAGGAAGCCATAGAAAAGAAAAATCAAGAACTAAGGGATTTCATAGCTCGAAGAATAGATCGACTGATAGAAGAATGATAAGTTGAGTCGAAGCAACAGAACAAAAGATAAGTAGTTGTCAACATTGAAAGAGCGTAAGAAGGGTTGAAGGACCTATCCATGCAAGAAGAACGTATGTCCACCCAAGACCTAGTAAGAAAAGAGGTATTACCTTTGAAACCTTTGAAATAACATTGACAGTGCGAAGTTCCCATGCTAAGAAAAGATAAGAATAAGAATGGAAAGAGGAATCCAGAGACTCAAATCACAAGAAAGAAGGCAAGGAAGCTTAGTAAGAAGAAATCTAAGTTAGAAAAACTACTGGAAGTTCCAGAGAAGACTTCGTAGGAGACAGATATGCAAAACTTGAACTTCGTCGGAATAAAAAAACAATGCAGAATGGGACTTTGCCACGACAAAGCTATATGATCGTTGGAGGTGCCCCAACTGTTAGAATGACGCTTCAAAATGACTATAAACACATTTATTTCTAGAAATAATGCCATTGGACCATTGAGACTGCTCCATAATTGATGGATTCGTATTGATTGAGGCATTCCTACCCGTTGGACGAATCCATTATGACGTTTCTTATTTAACCCGTCGGACGCTGTGTCAAGACCAATTTTTGCAAACCATGATATCTGAGCTAACAGAGAATCCATTGTATCGCGTTGTGATTTCTAGACCTCTCCATTCGTCTGATTACCTCGTTTGTCTATTCGCCTACCCGAGTTATTTGATTACGAGTGTGCATGTCAGGAAAACGTAGCGCATTAGATAATTTTGTGGAGGAGATACTTGTAGACCTCATGGCTGAGAGAGCCATGTTTGTAGGACTACAAGCGTCATCGACTAGGGGCCTGCAAGCATCTCCCTCGATTGGATGTCGTTCTAGCCGAACCGCGATAGAGAAGCGAAGTAAACATCGCGATGATCTGGCTAATGTGAAGCAAATCCCATCAGTCTTTCCTAAATACATACCACCTTTGGTTGGGATATTTAACCATGATAGTATCCCACGTGACTTTGAATACACGTTGATCACCGCGTACATATCGAAGGGGATACATGTAGTCGGACCCCAGTTAGGACATATCCCATCACTGAAGAACAATGACTTCAACCTCGGAGACCGGAAGAACTATGCGATGATCACACCACATAGGTATTTGATGAAGATGACTAGGAAGAAGCCACGCACAGTATCCCAGCCATGGATAAAGGAGCTCATGCAATCAACTATCCTGAACGTGATGAAGATCCCGCACTTTGGTCTACACCAGGAGGTTAATGCTTGCGTTAAAATCCTCCTGTCGTGCTATCATGGATGCTATTTGTGGCTCGACAAGTGTGTTTTTGTGGATCTGACAAGGATCCACTTGATCACAGGACTGAGCATGCACAGGCTAGACCCTCACCAGTTCTACCCAAATAAGGCCTCAGATCGCTCCTTGGCATAATGCATAAAGGAAGCCTATGGAAATGTAGAGAAGGGAAAGCAATGCTACAAGGTAGCCTCCATCCAGGATGGTGCAGCGCACCTAGCTTGTCATCTTATATCTAGTAATATGATTAGAAAGAACCATCCAAGACAGGTCACTGGATTTGTAGTAGACCTCAAAGGAAAGTGCATATAAGGCATGTAAATGAACTAGGCAAGTTACCTTGTCAACGAGTTGGAGAAGGACTGTTGTGAAGCTCAATATCAGGGATATGAGTTTCATTTTAGTTGGCTACTAGTATTGATATCATTTGTTTCTTGGCAAATGCCGGAAGGAGCAGCCTTCCTAGAAGTTGAGCCATCAGAGCCATTGGTCGCAAGGTTCTCCACCTTGTGGTATAGAAATGACATGTCGAAGTAGTGGTAGTCGAATGTTGTCTTCCATGCTTACTACCAGCAGTTGAATCGCGTCATTGAAGGATTTCCACAAATGAACTCGAAGAAACTGCATCAGTACAGACCTCTAGCGAAGTTCCATGCATACCGACACTTTTTTTATATCACTTTGCGCATGGATGAAAGTAAGGAGGAGTTGCAGTCCTATTAGGAGCTGACCGATGAAGACATGGAGGAGATCACCAAAGAATGGACAACAAAGTTCCTTGTCTCGGTGGAAGATGTAGAACTCTCCGACCTCGACATCATCAAAATTCCATTGGACACTCGGGTCGAACATGATGGACATACTAGCACGAAGAAAAAGAAGAAAAAGGAGGAAGTGCAGAACATAGAAACTGATGAGGAGGACAACGCCTTAGAGGAAAGTAGGTCTGACTCACATGCAGCAGGAGGAGGAGACGAAGTGAACCAAGAATAAGGAGGGGAAGAAGGAGAAAATAAAGACAAAGGATAAGTTACACCGTTGAAGGATCCCCCTACAGAGGCCGAAACATCAAAGAAAAATAAGGTTTCCCTGCAGAAACCCTCATCACGGAAGAATACTTGAGCCAATATGCCTCAGTCGAAGAATGTGCTCACAGTGGATGATGTCGATCTCATCATCGCAGCCATGGAGGACACCTCAGAGGATATCCTACAGAGACATGAAGTAAGAAAGAAACACTATATGAAAGAATAGAGAAGGATCTCAAGGACATACAACAAGCTATCCATTCGAACCGCGCAATACCTACT
>SNQJ01S0203997.1:1740-14215 GCA_010110895.2 Picea sitchensis
ATGAATTCAATTGTTTCTCTGCTTAAGCCAGGAGACTCCTGCATCGAGTGCAGTTGAATACCTCCGCGTAGAGTGCGTTGAGGAGGCTAAGCAGTTGAACTTTGTTTCTCTTTAACTCAGAGTCGTTTTGAGTTATTCGAGCCATGCAGGTGAGTGCAGGTCGGATTGGAATCTCAGAAGCAAGTCTGAGAACAGAGAAGCTGGATTCCTGTGACGGGGACGGTGCAGAGTCTGGAAGGACCTCAACCCTGGGAAGCGTTGGAGTTCGAGCACAGGGAGTGTGTCCGAGAAATCTCTGAAAAGGTCAGAGTTGGTAAAAGCCCTGGCGGGATAGCACCTTAGTTTCCACTTGCATTGGAAAAGGTAGAGAACGGGGAAACCCTTCCAGAGGAAGAGAATCGACGACTTGAATCGTCGTGGAGAATCACTGAGATCGCAACCTGACTCGTAGGTCAGATGCATCGGGAGTTTGCGACGGAAGATTCTTGGTTCTTATAGGGTAAGGTCACAAGGAGGCGAAACGCGACGTCCCGGAACGTTTTGCATGGGGTACGTCGGGATTTGATGATGTGACAAGTGATCTCGGGATATCGGATCTCGGGGTTGGGAGGCCTCAAAGTCTGACCCCGGAAGTGACGAGTGGGCGAGATCACGAGATTCCGAGTCATCGGCATCTCGGCACTTCGGGTCTCGGGGTTTGAGCATTCGGTGGCATAGAATTGCGAGTTGCGATAGCGCGAGGACCCGATATGCCGAGACAGGGTCAACGTTGACCGGAAGTATCGGGTCTTGGAACCCGAGAGTCAAATTCCCTGTCGCAGAATTCGCGAAGCCGCGAAAACCGATCCGTCGTTAGAGTAAGAAGCGAGGATCGCCGGAAGTAACTGTGGGTAAAGAACTCCCGAGGGAGTTGGAAGAGCAACGACTCTTCGGGCCGTGGAGAAAGAGAAGGTCCTGGCGGGGCGACCATGCCGTCGAGGGTGGGGTTGCGTCACAACAGTTACAGTTTAATATCCAAATAACAAAAATAAACAACCATTCCATCCATTTACAATTGAGGTTTTGATTCTAGCATAAGTCTCAATGCATTTTACTCTACTAAATTAAAAATCATACCTTTGCCTTATCGCTTCCTCAATGTGTCATCCGCATGCTCCGTGCCGCTGCCCCTCGGCAACCATCGAGACCTCACGGGTACCTCCCAGCCAATCGCTAGGGCTACTCTGCTTCCCCCTTAGCCCCCTGAGCCGCAAAGGGGCCACACACAATCAATATGGTAAGTCTAGCTTCCCAGCTCACCTCGCAAGGTCGATCTACCACTCCTATCCGAGCTAGAAAATCCCAACTCTCCACCAGTAATCAGTCAAGTCACAAATCCGACAGTGTAACGTTACGCTAATAGTCGATCCCTTCTTCCTCATCTTCCCTCTCTTTTATAGAGATTTTAGAACCTCCAACTTTCCCTAAGTCAAATTTGATTTAAGTTTTAATGAAAATCCTCTAAAAATTCTTTGTCGTACAAGTGTCATTCATCCCCCACGTTTCTCCAATAATTGTTTTTTTCAATTTATTATTTGTCTCATTTCCCTCACACACCTAGAGTTGCTCCTAAATTTACTCCTAGGTGTTCGTAGATCCCCTTACATGTTTTAAATACTTTCCCTAAAAATGATGTTACTAATTTAGCTCAAATTAGAAGGTTCTTAATTGCAGATTCCTTACTATGTTGACCTTGCTTTTTACCATAAGTCCCATCTTTCCTTTAATTATGTTTCCCCCCATCCTAATTTTCCTAATTTTTATTTATTCCCATCTTTCCCCTTTTTATTTGAGTCAAAAAGGCACTTGCGCTAATTACTCCTTCCTTTTATGATTAATTTAAAAATATTTTTACACTTCCACAAGTTAACTAATTAAATCCTTCTTTACAAATTTACAACCTGGATTTGAATTAATTTCTTATTCTCTTTATTTTACCCTACAAACTTTATGAAGACTCAAACTATAGCTTAAGGGGTTTTTGGTTTAAATGTTAAATTTGTTTTTATTTTATATATATATATATATATATTGACAGGGTAAATTTCTTAAGGTCAGACAAAAATTTACCCCTAGAAATGTTTTAGACCTAGGACTGAGATTCTGAACTGGGCGACATTTAGTTAGGGAAAATTTTTAAGGATTTCTTAAGGCGTTAAAATTCGTAGGGCCATCTAGGTTGTTCCTTCATCAACATCAACGCGACATGCCCTTTAGGATGCACCACGTGCTCCAAGGGTGCCACTCGCCTCATTAGTTTCCTTTGCGTGACATGCCCTTCCGGATGCACCACGTGCTCCAAGGGTACCACTCGCCAACTTGCGTTTCTTTTGCACGACGTGCCCTTCAGGATGCACCACATGCTCCAAGGGTGCCACTCGCCAACTTTTGTTTCTTTCACGCGACGTGCCCTTCAGGATGCACCATGTGCTCTAAGGGTGCCACTCACCGACTTGACTGATTGGTAGACATCTATAACCCCTGGAGTCAACACTCTGTCAGGTGAACTTCTGGGAGACTAAGGGCTCTAAGGAATAAGGCCCCCTCCTTATTTCCCGCCCCTTAGAATCATCGTGAGCGACTGTCGCAGTCTTCCCTCATGACATCGTGGATCCTCTCGAACTAGGTAATCGTTAACCTACAGTTCCAGCCACGGCAGGAGTGCTAGTAGGCTGTGGCAGGGTTGATGTCCACACCTCTCCCTCAACCTCTCTGGTAATCGTGTGTGTGGCCTCTTTACTCCATATGTGAGTTTGGTCGGCAAGCTATCGTCAACCTGCATCATCAACAATCGTATTAGAACATGTCCACATCATATCATCAAATCAAATATACCAAAACCACAGTAAACAATCAACCCAAAGCACACTCCCTGACTCGATCCGGAGTCCAAGGGGTCTCTGTCAAAACCTCTACATCCTCGAAGGTCAAAACCACCACGCACTTTTCGGTAAAACCGGAGTCAGCGCTTTTGTCCATGTCAAAGTAGTGAAACATCATGTCATCTATTATATCACATCATAATCAACGGGATAAATGTTTTTCTTATCATAAAAGTCAGGATCACTTGCAAGCAAATTGTCCTCGGAACAAGTTTTCTTAGATGTGAGGCCGGATGTCACAAAAAATCTTTCCATTTCTCTCTTTGTGATCCTTCACATCCCAATATTAGCCATAAAAATTATGTTATGTTCTTCGATATGCATTGTATCAACCAAATGAACTATTTGTATGTGCTCACAGTATGGCAATCTACTGAATTGGATCAAAGTAACTTTTCATTTCCTCATGGAAGCCCATTCGTACCTTAACAACATTCATGAAACATCAACAAATTGAAATTAACACTAATTAATGGGACAAAATAGAGAATTAATACTAATGAAATAAACCAAAGATTTATATAATAGGTCATACATAAATGAATTGCATTACCTTGTGATTTCTAATATATTCCAACTTCCATAGAGCAAGGTGTCATTCTTTAATGGTTTTTCCATTTCTTCTTACCATTGAACTTTGCTTTGTTTGTAGTTTGATAACTATGGTTCTTAGGCAGAAAGTGCCTATACTCATCAAACACTTCCTTTGTTAAATTCCTTGAACAACGAGATTTTGTCTAGGACCACAAGCTGGGCATGCAAATTTACCATTTGTTTGAAGACCTACAAGATATGAATAAATGTAGCATCAAATTAGAGTTACAATTTAAAATAGTAAAAGCAATGATTTTTTCAAAAACAATATATAATATTAAATCACAAAAATAAAGTAACAATATACCACAAAATGTGTTAGCACGGGAGCATCATGAATTGTCCATATTAGTATTCCATGGAATTGAAATTGTATTTGCCCTATTGGTCTACAGATGTCATACATAGTGGCCTTCAACCCATAACTTCAATAACTCATTGATGAGGCTCAATATATACATTCATATATTTAACTAGTACCGATTGGTTCAACCTAATGCATGATTGATTATACTTATCTAGATGTGGTGATATATAAAAGAAATAGTACCATGCCTGAAACAAAGAAATGAAATATTTTCCATGCACTAAAAAGAAATAAAATATAATTAATGCACGGAACAATCATTGCCAACATTGTTAGTATACTCTCTTGATCGACATCAAGGAGGAAGGTTATTGTTTATAACAAAATCGGGCCAGTGAGTATGTAAGTGAAGCTCTCAAATGGATTGACACCATCAACTATAGCAAATTATAGCTTTGTGGTTCTTCTTTAAAATTGACCACTTTTCTTCTATGTACTTCAATGCGAAACCATCTGCGGTAGTTGAAGAACATCATCTCAACTTCTACTCTTTGCATGGAAATCCATAAGATGTGTTATACTTTGGCACCTAAACAACCAGCGGAAGCGTGGAATTATGGGAATATAACAAAGAGCATTTCATGCGAGACACTTTCTTTGATGCTTTATCAATTCAATATCTACTTATTTGACATTTGTGGGCATTCATTTTCTAATGCATATTGTCCATAATATGTAATAAGATAATTAGGACATGCATCAAATGGCGATAGTCCGAACGAACTCTTTCCTTAATCACCCGGATATTTCGATATGTGCATGGAAAAATATTTGGCGTCGGTAATAGACACGCCTAACAATCTACAAAATTCTACAAAATAAGTCAATGTATAATATAATATTGATGATCATCAATATATCATCAATATACTAATTTACAAATTAGAAAACAATATAGGAAAAAAGTGGGCGTTTTAAAGTGTTGTGAACATGCTTTCATCTTCTTTCCATTCCATGCACCATTATTTATGTAGGGCATGTGTTGTCGCTCATTCAGAGTTCCTTTCTTTCTTCACAAATTTATTTATCTTGAAACCTTCCTCAAAGGTGTGTTTCAGTAGAATCCTTTTATCCACCCAACTATCATCCACAGTTGTCCCCTCATCCATTAGGCAGATCCATCCATATCATCTTCCACGTATCTCCATCCATATTCTGCAATCTTTCTTTCAATATTCCCGTCCAGTTCCTTCTCCATATGTCTTCATTACCTTCCTGGCTCTTTCCTCATTCGACACTTTCAGGGCATGTCTATATATTCCTTTCTTTATAGAAAGGATTAGTGTGTCTCCATGCGGCTCTTCATTTTGGCTGCTCACGGTGCCATTATATTGAATCCTCACCAGGGCGTATTCCTTGACATGCCCTTCTCCCTACAATATTTTTAGGCTGTTTCTTCTATTTTAATCCTGCTGTCCTTTCCGGCTCTTTATTTCCATTCCTCTAATATTTCCTTGGCTCAAGCTTCCTGTCATTTGTTCCATTGTTAAATCCTTGTCCTTTCCGTAGTGTCACCATGGCTGTTAAGTTGTCAATTTTATATTTTATTTTCCTTTCCGTGTAGTTGTTTGTGTGTCTGTCTGTCCTTTTCCTCCGTGTCATATGTGTGTATGTGGGATCAACATCCTGTGTGTCTTTAGGTCCTTATGTGTTCGTGTTTCTTCTCTGTTCGGGTTATGTTGTGTGTGGTCCATGCAAGGGCTGCTGTGTCAGTGCTCATTTCCACCGTTAGGGTTGGTCGGTCCTCTTTATCCAATGGCTGGGATCCACTGTGGTCCGGCTGGTGTGTCTGGGATTCTTCCGTCCATGGTCGGTGGATTTTCCTTTGGTGTGGCTCCGGCTGGTCGTATATCTGGGCTCGTTCGGTTGATTCCATGTCGTCCCTTCGATGTGGCTTGTCAGTCCGTGTGTCTCGGGATCCATACATGTCTGTGGTGCTCCTTCTGCGTTCTATCTCTGTTCCACTCCACTGTGTCTTTTCCTCTCTCGTGTCTGTGTCTCTCGTTCCTGCGTGTCTCGTCTCTGTGTCTCTCGTTGCTGTGTCTCTCTGCTGTGTCTCTCTGTGCTGTGTCATTTCCACCTTGGCCTTCTTGTCTCCACTCACTTTGTCCATCTCTCTCTCCTTGTCTCTGTGGTCTGGGTTGTTCCTCTTCCACTCACTCTTATTTCCTCCGTGTCCATGTGTGTCTCCTCTCTCTCTCTTTCCTTCTCTCCTCTTTGTTCTCTCCATCTCTGTCACCTCTGCCTCCACTCCTCTGCACCCCCTTCTCTCTCTCTCTCTCTCTTTCTCTCTCTCTCACTCTCTCTCTCTCAGGTCCCTCTCGATCCCTCTCTCTGTGTCTCTCTGTCTCCTCCTGTCATCTCTCCTCCACCCCTCTGTTTTTTCCTCTAACTTTCCTCCTCTCTTAAAACATATATCTCTCTCTAGCACTCACTCCTCCAACCTTGTTTTCTTTCTCCCTTTTTCTCCCCCTTTTTCCTCTCTCACTCTCTATCTATCTCTATCTCCCCCACTCCCTCCCACTGTCTCTCTACTCTCTCTCTCCCCTCTCTCTCTTCTTTTTTGTCAATATCACTCTAACTCTCTCTCCTGTTCCTTCTTTCTATCTCCCTCTATCTCTCCACGCCTGTAACTCTCTCCCCTCTCCCTTTCTACCCCACTCTCCCACATGCATGTATATTTATGTCTCTTTATCCCTTTCACTCTTTACACTTCCCCAAATCCTCTCCCCCTTCCCTCCCACCCTCTGCTCTCCTCTCACACTTTACCCTTCCCCAGCTCCCCCTTCCCCTTCCCCCACCTCCCCACGCTCTCCCTGCAGCCCTCTCTCCCACTCCATCCTCCTCTCTCTCCCATCATTGAAATCTTCCTCTATGCTCACCTTCCTCCCTTCTCCCATCATCCAATCTTCCTCTATATCTCCACCTTCCTCCCTATTTATGGGTCTCAATGCCCTCTCAAGAAAGCAAGGGAAAACACCTGATGGTAGGTCCGATTTAGACCTACTCTCATTTGGAATAACATTTCCAACCAGTATGTGGGCCTGGTTACCATTCTAAAATATTTTCTAAAATGAATCTAAGAATAAAATGTTCTTAGATGAATTAAAATTTTAGCTAAGAATATAACTAATGCTATCCAAAACTATTCTAAATGCACACTATACTAATCTACACTATCCTAACTAGAAGCAGACTAAATAATATGAGCACAGTAAAAGAGATGTTATTACTAGCAAAAGAAAGAGTTCATTTAAGAATGTAACAAGTTAATATGACAATGAGGAATGATACAAATACAAACAATTGTTTTTTATGCACTTAACACTATTTCTATGCTCATAAGGAAACCTGTGACAACATAAATATTAGGAGCATAGTGAAGAATAAACTCACATAGTTGAGTTCCAATGACATTCACACAATAGAGATATGCACAATATAATTAGTAAACATATATCTTAATCATAAAAACCCAATATTTCTTGTTTCTCTATTAATTCATATAGTAAAAATAGTATTCTGATGTACAAAAGACCAAAAGTCTTGATTGATTCCTAGTACCCTCTTTTATAGAGTAAGATGATTTGTTTACATTCCATAACTAACATGTTTTTATATAACATTTTTGGATTCATATTTTCATATTCCACATTCGAATTCATACAAGAGAGAATGGGAAAAATAAGAAGGATCAGTTACAAAAATTGATACAATCGTGAGAGCCTTTACAATTCCATTTGGTCTTTGTATTCTTTCCATAGTGCATAGTCTTCCATAATCTTTTTGAGCTTACTTAACTGCATTTTCTCTAGGTCCAGTTCATCATCACATATCTTGGTTGTGACCTCTAACTTTAATTCCTTCTTGGTATTCTTGATGAAAATTTCGGCCAATATCATTATCTTTATTGTCTTCGTCAAATAGGCATTTAAGATCTATTTGTTGAATTTTATAAGTTACTCAATAACCTTAAAACTAAATTCCCTATTTTCCTCTACTTCTATTATTCTCATTTCATCGAGGACTGCAACATCAATGTTGGTAATGATTTCCATTATGAATTCCTATAGGATCTCATCAGAGTCATTCCATAACCTCTTGTGTTCCTTTGTTACTATATTCTAAATACTTTGGATGTCTTCTAGCAGGGGATTTCATGTATCAAACAAGACTTGATATTTTTTCTTATGTTTAGTGGTGTAGAGTGGTATGGCATCTAGTGGGTTCTTGTACACACTCTACAAATCCACAATTATATCAAATGCATCTTGACACTTTTCATATTTGTCTCTTATCTCCTCCATTTTTTCTTCAAGCCTTGTGTAATCATATTTGTTCCTATGGATATCATTGAGTATGCAAAAAAAATTCTCTTGCACTGATTTTAGCTCTTCATTAGTAGTTGTGGATTCCTCCTTCATAACTTCTAGGATAAGAGCCCCTATTTTAATTTATTCTAGGGTATTATCAAGTCTTTCTTTGTCTTGTTCAAGCCCTTGAAGTTTATGCTCTAGTTCTTCAATGAACTTTCTAGCTTCCACACATTTTGTGTGCAAGTTGATCAACTCTTGTGAGTAATTGTTTTTCAATTTCTTCGTTTCCCTAGAATGTCACTGCTTGAGGGAATTCGGTTCTTCGCTATGCATATTCTCAGTTAATTGGAATTTCTTCTCAAACTCTACATGAATTTTATCCTTTTTATCTTGTATAACCTTATCTATTTATTTCTTGTGAATATTATCCATTGTATTGGAGACGTTTTCAAATTCATCAGTAATTTCATCACTTTGTTTGTTCAATGTTCTTTCTAGTTCAACAACTCTTGTATGCATTGTCTCCAATGCAAAAACCAACTCATAAAAAGACATAAAATTTTCCCCTACAAATGCATTAAGAGAAGAGGTAGTATGTATGTAATTGTCTTTGGGGTCTAGTCCTACCCTCCATTCAATGGTTCTTTTACTGGATTCTTGGTTGAGAGTTATGTCCCCTCTTTTCCTTTTTCTTGACCTACTTTCTATTCCTTTGGTTTTATCATTGTATAAATACTCTCCTACTGCCACTACAACCTCATCCAACTTTATCACCTCTGAGGAAAAGTAAATGTTTTCGACGATGGACATTAGAGGGGTATATTCTTGAGGAGGTATGTCAACTATACTGACACTTGGGGTGGCTAGACTATTTATGGCATGATCCATTTTATTTTCCTTTCCCTTTCTTCTTATTCATCGACCTTCTTCTTTTATTTGGACTAAAAAACCTTTTGTTGTTCTTCCTCTTCTTTCTTATTACTTTTCTCTTCTTCTACATCCAATCTTTGTCTCTCCTCTTCATCCTCTTTCTTTTGTAATGCATATTACTAATTTTTTTTCTTTATTTTTTTCTGCAACAATTTTATGCGAGGATTCATCTCTTTTGTTCAACTTGGGTTTCTTCTTCTCATCATATTTATTCTTACCTGTGATTTCATATTGGCTTCTCTTCTTATCCCTTTCTAACTCTACCTATTTTCTTTGGTACTTTTCTTGTGCTTCCATTTTCTTCTAGCGTCTCTCATCTTACTTTATTTTTTCTTCTTGTTATTTTACTTCTAGTTTTTCTTGGTACTTCTCTAGAAGAAATAGGAATTTTTCTGGAGTTATTTTCGTCTTTTATTCTTCCTACATTATAATATTTTCTTTGGCCACATAATATATCAACCTATGTAGTACTTATTTGAAAAATAATACCCCCTTGAAGACGTCCTCTGCATATTTTACTTCATGGATTACAAGGTGAGTTAGGACAACAAACTTCTCATGACTAATTTCCATATATTTTGTTTCATTCCCTCTAGGTTCTCATGTGTACATGAATATCTCTTACAAGACTTAAAATTATTTCCTAGCATGAGCACCATTTAATAATTTGTACCTCCCTATGTTTATAGGGAATGTGGTTGATATTATCTTAATGCTACCTGAAAGGAAAGAGGTTATGCCAGTTTCTCTTATTTGGTAAGCAATCTCTTGAATCAACAACCTATGAGGAACATATTTAGGTAGGATATGTGGGGCCTAGGAGTTCCAATAGAATCTGATATATGTATAACACTTACTAATATACCTATCTACAATATCTTTCAAGGTGTCCATGGATTCCTTTTATTTTCTATAGGGTGTATACCCAAATATTATGGTGTGCAGGGGACCAACGAAATAGTGACAGATGTCATAAATGTAATTATTATAATTGAAATCCCATAATTCATAACAATCGACATGGAGAAGTGGTTGAATAGGGTCCCAGTTCCATCCAAAAGTAGGAAACTGTCTTGTAGAACATATGCAATCTATGTTGTATGTAGACATGTAGAAGCTGGGTCTTTTCATACCTAGTACTTCTTGGATTTTCTAGAAGATGTTAAAGACCGATATATCCACCCAGCTGAATATTTTACCATTCTTGATTACTGTGTATTCCATTGACAACCATTCCATACGAAATTTGGTTCTCTTCTACTCACTATAAAATTTGTAGTTCATCGTACTCAACATTATGTAGGGTTTCTTGAGTTCCTAGGCAAGAATCAATTTTTATCTTGTTTTAACCTTTCTTCTTTATCACACCACCAATCCTCCATAAACTCTACAAAATCCTTGTTTTCCTTACTAAATTCCTTCAAAAAGGGATCATTTAAGGAAACAAAAAGTCTTGGGAGGTCGTGTCAAAATATTATGTCCTCGGGCCTTAGAGAGACTATATGTAGTTTTCCTTTGCTCATGATTGAAATTGTCTCTTTTTCAAGATACTCTGGGAACCATTTTCACTTTTCATTGTAGGGGAATAACATTGGGTGGGTAGTTATGAGTTGAATGCATGTTTTCTGAATATTCTGGTAGACTTCCAAGTTTTCATCCTCAAGCAGTAAATCTCCAACATTGAAGATTTTGTAAATTTCATCATATAGGGGAGAGTGGCTCACCCCATTGTGGTAATTGGTATCATTTTCTAGGATGTCATATGAAACAAGTATTGGTTCTAGCATATTCATCATGTGGTTCTTCCCTCTCTTGGTTTGTGGACAAGACATGGTGTTGTTCTAACTTTATGTAATAGAGGAAAACCCACATAAGTGTACTAGATTAATAAAACATAATGACACATTCGAATTAGTTCATTCACATACTTGTCACTCTAGGATTATGGAGAATTATGACATTAGCTTGAAATCATTGTATGCACAAATATAATTTTCACAAACTTGTAGAATACGAATGAGGCAATATTTAGGGTTAAGAAAGTTTTATGTATTCATTATTCCCCATAAAACTTATGTAATTAATTCTCATATGGATTAATATAGATCATCCTTACTTCAAATATTGTTTTTTCATACATATCTCCATATATTCATGTATCAGATGTGTAACAATTGGGAGATCATACCTTCAAATTTCCCCAATAGTGCTATCGGAAGGAGCTATCATCGGAGAGGAGAATGTTCATGGTTAATATTCATTCCAATAGGAAGGTATCGATGGAATATTCCTTTTTTTCATTGGGAAGCATGCTAAGGAAGAGATGTTATAAATTGTGCTAATAGTTTTCATGCTATGTGGTTTTTTAATGTACTATCGAAAAGGGTACACATTGGAGAGGAGAGTTAAGATGAAAAGTTGACTCCCAAGAAAATATTTTTGATGGTGTTATTGGAGAGAACCCATCGGAGAGGAGAATTGTTGCATTGTATCTATTCTCCAATGAAGAGGTATCGACAAATAATATTCCAAAATCGAACTTCATGTTTACATGGATAGAGTGTTACCCGTAGGGAGGTTGAAGCATTTGGATAATACTAGGCCACATAGCCAATTATTATCCACCATGTAATGTTAGAAGTTAAATGAGGGACCCACTTCTATGTCTCTATTCTTTACCGCGCATAACAATTTTTTAGGGCCAATAACAGTTTGACCTGTAGAATCAGGGTAAGTGCTCTATGGTGCATTTGAGTCATTGGAACAAGTCTATCAGAAACGATCCATTGGATTCATTGGAACACACAAATGTATTCCCTTTTGAGGAATACTACTATGATAGAATTCTCTCTGAGAGTGTCATTGGAAGGGTCCATTGGAAAGGAAACTGAGGTTACATATTATTTTACTCTAGGGAGAATCTTTCCAACAGAGAAGAAGCCGCTAGCCATCAAACAAAGTTTCATGACATACAATCCTCTTCTGGGAATTTTCATGGATTGTAGCTCTATTATGGAGATAGAAAGATAATAAATGAAGGGTGATAATTCAGAAAAACTTTGATCATTGTAGGTTCTCTAGGGTCATATTTGACGTTGCATAGACAAAATGTCAGTTTCCTATATCAGTAGAAAATCAAGTTAGTAGTGATTAAATCCCTTTCCAAAATTTTAATACGAGGTACCCACTAAAATTCTCTTAAGTATATAATTTTAGTGGGTGTTGTTTGGGGCACACCACTCCCTCTCACTCCCTCTCTTTCTTTCTCTTTGTCTCTCTCCCTACCTCCCTCCTTCCCCATCTCTCTCTCTCTCTCAATCTCTCTCTCTCTCTCTCTCTCTCTCTCT
>SNQJ01S0203997.1:16621-32265 GCA_010110895.2 Picea sitchensis
TAAATTAATATTGTTTATTATTTTTAATCTATTTTTGTCTTGCCTTATATTAGAATCCTAAAACACATACTTATTTTATTTTTAGTATAACATTTTAGGGTGAAATCATGAAGATGGGTTACACTTTTGCTTGTTTTATGAGAAAAAAAAATGTATTTTCACAAGTTATTCAACTTTCGGCATACAAAAGTATTTTTTTTATTTAGAATTTCACTTTACAGTAAAAACAAAACTTGTGAAGAATTGTGTTAGCTTTCCAATGACTATTTTTCAATTGTTTTTATCACTATTTGATATGTCAATTTGACAATTGTTTAACAGTATGTTCCTTAAACATGAAATGAATGATAATGAGTTACTTATTTCTACAACAATGTATCTATTATTAAACTTATGTTTTTAAGAAATTAAATATACCGCAACAATATACAGAGACTCTATTTTATTATGACTATAATTTTGAATCTAACGGATGAATATTATAATTTCTAGAATTTTTTGAAGTTGACCTAGCTGAAAACATTGCAGATTTTAAATACATGTTTTTCTACACATTGTATCTATCTTAATTTTTACTTAAAACTAAAATCTAAATATACCCTTTTGAAAAGAACAGTTTAAGTATTATGAATATATATTTTTCCAAATTTTACATTGTATATTTTTAGAGATACCGATATTTCATTTCACCGAATCATAATGTCTGCTGAAAATATTATGTAGTGATTTTTTAAAAAAATTAAATAAAATTAGATAAAAATAAAGAAAATGAAAACAAATTATAGGAATTGAAAGTAGATTCAATTTTGGAAATGCTGGTCTCATTTTTGAAACCAAATTCTAAGTATTTGCAGGAGTCGGCAACCTCCAAAGTTTAGTTAAGCTTGGGGAAATTCTCTGGTTTTAGTTTTTAGTCCCAATTTCTTGTTTTTGGCCGAAATAATATTTCGGCTGAAAAAATACTATTTTGGCCAAAAGACTAAAATCTAACGGAAACCGTCAAAACTGAACGGTTTCCAAGTTTTTCGGCTGAAAACCCATTCTTTCGGCCGAAAGACTGTCAAACAAATTCCGTCCATTGGAAAAAATGAAACGACACGTCGTATCATTTTCTTTCGCGCCAAATTGTATAAATAGGCTTTCGGTCGAACACATTTAACACAGTTCATCGGATGAACATACATATATAATCTCAATGATAGGGATTTCAAAGAATTTATGTAACATCCCGCTCTGGCGCACTGAGCGAACTTATTCTTTGAGGAAACTTGCTCGCAAGTGATCCGTATTTGTATGCTAATAAAACTCTTGATCTTGATTATGAGGCATTATGGGTGGATGACATGTTGTTTTTCTACATTCACATAGACAGGTACTATTGACTTGGTTTTACTGAGTGTATAGGTTTTTGGACCTCGAGGATGTAGAGAAATCGATGGAACCCCTTGGACTCTAGATTGAGTCAGGGAGTGTGCCATTGGGGTTTGATTGTTTTACTGTGATTTTAGTGCATCTGACTGATGATATGATATGGATATGTTCTGACATGATTTGTTGATGATGCAGGTTGATGATAGCTTTCCAACCAGACTCACATATGGAGTAAAGGGGTCACACATGACTACCAGAGATGTTGAGGGAGATGTGTGGACAACATCCTTGCCACAACCTACTAGCACTCCCGCTGTGGCTCGAGCTGTAGGTTAATGATTACGTAGTTCTAGAGAACCCATGATTTCATGAGGGCAGACTATGATAGTCGCTCATGATGATTCTAAGGGGTGCGCAATAAGGTGGGGGCCTTATTCCTTAGAGGCCCTTAGTCTCCCACAAGTTCACCTGGTAGAGTGTTGACTCCAAGGGTTATTGATGTCTACCAAGTCAGTCAAGAGGCGAGTGGCACCCTTGGAGCACGTAGTGTGTTCTTAAGGGGATGTTGCGAAAGAAAAATGGATAATGGCGAGTGACACCCTTGGAGCACGTAGTGCGTCCTGAAGGGCACATCGCGCAAGGGAACAAATAAGGCGAGTGGCACCCTTGGAGCACCTATTGTGTCCTGAAGGGCACATCACGTTGTTTTTGATAAATAAATGAACCTAGATGGCCTTAGGATGAATAACAAGTTAAGTATTTTTAAAACAATTTCCCTAATTAAATGTCACCTAGTACAAAATATAAGTCTTAAGTCTAAATTATGCTAGTGGTAGAATGTTGTCTTAAAATAATAATAATAATAATAAAAACAAAAATAACTTAATTAATAATTTTGACCTTCATTAAATCTTGTAACATGAAGGGAGTAAGAAATTAAGTTATTCATAAAAATAAAATCTTTGTTAATAAATGTAAAAAGGGAAATTAATAATTTAAACAAAAAAATACTAATTAAATGATAAAAGGGAAAAGGGGTTAAATTCCACACCTTCCTTTTTGAGTTCTAATTAAAAAGGGGAAAGAGGGAAAATAAAAAAATAGGAAACTAGGGAAAAGAGGTAACATAAAAAGGGAAAAAGGGGAACTTAAGGGAAAAAGCAGAAAGTCAAATTAGTAAAGAATCTACCATTTAAGAGCTTTCCAATTTTAAACTAAATTAGAAATTTCATAATAGGGAAAGCCTTTAAAACTTGTAAGGGAATTTGGGGACACCTAGGAGTAATTCTAGTAGTAACTCTAGGTGGGTGAGGGAAATAAGATAATTAATAAATTAAAGAAATTAAATAATAGAGGAATGAAGGGGATGGGTGACACTTGTAGGGAGAAGAATTTTTAGGAATTTATTTTAAAAACCTTAATTAAATGAGATTTTAGGAAAGAGAGGAAGGTGAAATTCTATATAATGAAGGAAGGAGAAGGAGGAAGGGGGATCTTCTATTTGCGTAACATTACACTACAAAAATATCTACTTCACTGATTTACTTGTGGGAGTTGGGATACCCAACTTGGAAAGGAGTGGTAGCTTGGCCTTGCGAGGCGAGCTAGGAGCTAGACGAAACCTCTGGATAGTGTGTGTGGCCCCTTTGTGGCTCCGGGGGCTAAGGAGGAAGAAGAGTACCCCTACAATTAGCTGGGAGGTACCAGTGAAGTCTCAATGGTCAACGAGAGGGAGTTGCATGGAGCGGGAAGAGGTCACTCAAAACGGGCGATCAGGCAATGGTACTCTATTTTCATTGTATAATAGATGTTGTAGGTTCTATGGTTGGATTTGCATGTTGATTATGTACATAGATTGGATGTTTATATTGATGACTAAACCTTTCTGAGCCTAGCCCGATGATTGTTGACTCCCATGGCCTTCGTCTTCCTGCATGTCGTGATCTCCCTGTGGTATTGATTGTGACCTTGAGGTTGTTTAGCTTTCGTCCTTAGCCTACCAGTCCTCGCCTAAGAAGTCAGCCAGGAGCCTAATCTACGGTTGTCACCTTGGCGTTAAAAGACCTACGGATCTCAATGCCCTTCTTTTCTATGCGAGGATGGTGAGCGAAGGATGACCCTATCCACCATCTACCTCTGGTGTTGTCCTTGGCTGATTAATGTCTTGCGCCCTGATGCATTTATTTAACCCTACAGAATTTGATTGTTCGCAAAGTTTTTCCATCAACTCGGCATGTTTATATCTATTGTTATCTCGTTTTACTTCTCCCTTTTATCTCGGTGGACATTACTGCATTTTTACATTCTTGACTACATTTTTATGCATGCATGGATAAATTTAATCTGCATCTATGCTTAGATGAACAACTTAACTGCGTTATTAATCATTGACGGATAAATCTTTGCTCTGCATTTGATCGCCGTGTTCTATGATGTGAGACTACTTGAGGGTGACTGCATTTTATTATTATGATGGAAATCCATGCGAGGGCTTATCACTTAGACTGTATGTCTCATAGTTGGGACAACGATACCCACAACCCAACCATTCCTTTGTCAGTGGTGTTACATGCTTATAGTCAACGAATCTATCAATGCGAATGGTATATCTGTGTTTTTCCGTGTGTATGTTTTTTGATAAAACAGAACCAATCCGAGGGATTGCATCTTAGGATAGTAAATTTTAGTTACCTCTATGATGGCATTGTTTTTGACAGTAAATATTAACATAGCATGACTGCGTATATAAATGTTTGATAGAAATTCAAGGAGAACACTGACGATTTCACTTGTGGTATGCTCACTGATTTTATATTCACTAGTCAGTGATTTTCTTTGCCTCTTTTAACCTTTGATTTTAAAATAGGTTTCACACGGCGATTGGTTGGGCAGTGATCCATTTTTTTCCATCCCTAAAATTCTTCCCATAGTATGTATTGCACAGCTATACCTCAACTGCACATCGATTTGGCAACAATTCACTTTCTATAGGCATTACTACGATAGCTCCATGTATCCTGTGTATTTTAGCCATTTTACTCACCGAGTTTAATTCCAATTTCATATAGAATTTATATGTAGCGGTTCATATAGTTAATGTATTTGAGTTAGACCTAAATTTTGTAGTGATTCCTTTTTAATTGAGTTTAATTTTCAAGATGAATAGGAGTCATCCTAGCAAATTTATGGTGCACTGAAGGTGTAATCTGCGAAATTGTGCAATGTCCGACATATATTTAGACTCTGTGTTAGACTGTGACTCGGTGCAGGGTATAAACAGACAGTGAACCCACTCCTGGTCTGCAAATTCGTGAATATCAACGTCATGCAGGTGAATGATGGGTGGATTGGTGTATAGGACCGCGTTGCATTTCTTCTGTGACTATGTTTTTCTTTTACACTACACTAACTTTTCACTCATCCATAACTGCCAGTTAATGGATGGTATTATCTTCCATGTTAATAGTTAGCGTTGAATATTAGATGGTGATTTAATGTTAGTCATCACCTATATTAAGAGGCTTCAATTGTTAGATAATTGAGAGCAATCAATTTTAAAGATATTCAACCTAACCACTATTGATAATGGAAAAGGGAGAAGGGATGCAAATTTTCTGTAGTGCTCAGATTTCTGCTACCTTGGACTCCTGTAGAAAACACTGGCCAGATTGACTCTAATCAATCACTGATAGAAGTTTATTTTTACAAAGGTTTGTCCTTTATTGTTTGGGAAATTTTCCAATTGACTTTAGTGAGGAATGCAACTGAGGCTATGAAGGAATTGGAGGTTCCATATTTCTCCACGGTATGCTGCCAAGATAAGCCTTTGGGCATTACTATTGCTAAATTGTATTATTATTCTCTTGATCAATAAATCACGTTAGACCTTGAAGCTTGTTAGTTCATCTCTAATTTTCATGGTTGTTGTTTATGTTTTAGTATTACCTTGATGACTGGTAGGAGTATTTGTTACGGATTGTACATGTGTGCAATGGTTAAAATTCCTACGAAGGTTAATCTCTTACTTAAAGGCCTAAAGATTTAACTAATTCATGGTGTAATAATAGCTGATGTTAAAAGACAGTGCTCTTTCAACGCTTTGCATTCTAACTTGAGAAAAATAGTAAAGATATTGAACAAATCGTTATATGTGGTAACCTCATCCTAAGTATATTCCTATGGAGACAATTCTACAATTTATGATAAACTGGAGTCTAGTTAGTTCGACTTGAAGAAATTTCCTACAAGGAACCCTTGACTTATGTTTAAAGAGGATTTATTCTTGGGGATGAAGTCTTCCATGATAAAGGATTTTGGTAAAATAAAGAACTCTAAATTATGTGACTAACCCTTAAAACCTTTACATCATGCCAAGTTAAACCATGAAGGTTTACTTAAATAAAATGAACCAGGGAAGACAAGGTAAGGCTTGAAGGGGAGGGAAGGTCTTAGTAATGGATAAATGAATGGATCTCCTTGTGTGATATTCAGTTTAAAATCCTAAGTATGAAGAAGTCAAGGGTGGAAAGGATAGTAAGGGAACCACATGCTCAAGAACAACTAACCCTTGATTTAATTAATTTAAATAATTGTTACTCTCTTTTAATTTGCATTAAGTTGGAGATCAGATATTTTCTCCCTACCACTTAGAAGCTTTTCACACTTTCTGCTTCGCTTTTTTCTTAATGATGGGGATGTTACATATGGTATCAGAGCGGGTTCAACCCTGGGACTATGGATCGCTAGGCTTTCCACTATAGTAAACCCGTGAGTATTAACCCTTGTGTTAAGTAAAAACCTTAACATGTCCTCATGGAGATCGCATTTAGAGGGCACCCCTGAGGGTCCACAATGCGCAATAGCTAGTACCATTAGCATCCTCCGAGATCTCGAGAGAGATGAGTTCTAGCTTCCATGAGTGTCACAAACAGTGGTATCATCAAATATTAGTTGTAGAGCAAGGTGTGTGCTTCACACTTCGCGCTTATGACCTCCAACATGAAGGTCCACATGGTGGTATTTCGACTGAAGGGGAGCACTCTTTTTGGAAGAAGACGTTCCTGCCCCTTTTAAACCTGGCCGTCGGTGATGTGTCATGGGGATTGTTCGAGGGATGGTTCCAGGAGAGGTATGTTTCTAAGGAATTCATCGAGTGTCATCTCAACGAGTTCGATGCCTTGCAATGAGGTAGCCACATGGTGCCCGAGTACGAGGCCCATTTTAGAGCTTCTTGATATGCTCCACACCAAGTTACCAAGAAATGTAAGGTCAAGAAGTTTGAATTTGGCCTTATTGTTAGAATTCATCTTCGACTTCAGGTACTAGGAGTACCATATTAAAGAAGGCGTGTTGGATGTGTGGGAGCCACACTACCAGCGCGACTACCATGAGGAGAGGACCAGAGCGTCCGGATCAGCTGGACCCGCTACCATGGGAGATATGGGAAAGGCCCATCGGATTCATGTAGTGGTGAATAACTTCCAGGCAGAGCATCAGTCGACTGTGCTCGATACAACAAGTACCGTCTTTGACCAGACACTTAGTATTTTCATAGATCATGGTGCTACCGAGAGTCTCATTTATGGTGCAGTGCTAAAAGGGATTAAGGTAAAGGCAGTCAAACAGGATGAGTTTAGTTTCATGGAGATGGATTCGTGAGCCAAACAAAAGGTTTTAGGAAAGGTTACGGGATGTATCCTTAACCTAGGAGAGTTTGTCACCAGGGCCAACCTGTACGTCATGATATTGGATCCTATGACGTCGTGATCAGTATCGACTGGTTGGAATCGCATGAGGCGATACTCAACTGGAAGACAAAACATTTGAGCTTGGTCAATGATGAGGGAAAGAGACGTGTGATTGTAGGATGGAACCAGGGAGTTTCCCTGAGGTTCATTTCTTCCTTGCAGCTACGGAAGAGCATGCGCAAGGGGTGAAAGATTTATGTGATTCTTGTGTTAAACGAGAAGGGAGTAGCGGAGGGTTTAAAACACCCTCCAGTGGTGAGAGAGTTTGTGGACGTATTTCTAAAGGAGTTACTTGGGATGTCGCCAGAGAGGGAATTAGAGTTTTCTATAGACTTAAAAAAGGGAACTGAACCGATAGCTAGAACACCTTATTGGATGTCAACCCCGGAGTTACAGGAGTTAAGAATGCAACTGAAGGAATTGTTGGACCTAATACTGATACGTCCTAGTGTGTCATCATGGGGTGCACCTGTTATTTTCATACGAAAGAAGGATGGGTCGTGGAGGCTCTGCATTGACTACCGTCAATTGAAAAAGGACACGATCAAGAATCAATATCCGTTGCCAAGAATTGATGATCTATTCGATCAATTGAAGGGAGCGATGGTGTTCTCCAAGATCGATTTGCGATCAGGGTATCACCAGTTACAGATCAAGGAGGATGATGTCCCTAAGACCGCCTTTAAGATGAGGTTGGGACATTACGAGTTTACTGTTTTACCATTTGGACTGACTAATTCCCTAGGGGTATTTATGAGTTTGATGAACGGGGTGTTCTGCGAGTACTTGGAAAATTTCATCCAAGTGTTCATTGACAATATTTTGATTTACTCTTAGATGTCGGAGGAGCATGATGAGCACTTGCACTTGGTCTTTCAGTGTTTGCGAGAGCACAAATTGTATGGGAAGTTGTCCAAATGCTCATTTTATCAATCGAAGATTCACTACTTAGGGCATGTCATCTCTGGCGAAGGCATCACCATGGATCCAGATAAGGTCGAGGCTATTTTGGAATGGCCCGCGCTGACGAATTTTCCAAAAGTTCATATCTTCATGGGTTTAGCAGGATACTATCGACAGTTCGTCGAGGGATTTTCGAAGATAGAAAATCTGATCACGGAATTGCAAAAGAAAAACAAAAAGTTTGTTTGGACCGAGAAATGCACGGAAGATTTTTGGAGGCTCAAGGAGTTGTTGAAAACAACACCAATACTAAAGGTCCCTGACATGGACATGGACTTCATGTTATGCACTGACGCATCCAAGGAATTCTTAGGTGGAGTCTTGATGCAAGACATACGAGTAATCACTTACATTTCGAGGAAACTTAGAAGGCGTGAGGAGAACTACGTGACGCATGATTTGGAGTTGTTATCCATTGTATATGCCTTGAAGGTTTGGAGACACTACCTTGTTGGACGAAAATTTGAACTAAAGACCGACCGTTGTGGACTACAACACATATTTATGCAAAATGACCTGAATGCGTGACAACGACGTTGGTCAGAATTTCTTAGTGAGTATGATTTCAAGATTACTTACATTGTGGCAGATGCATTGAGTCGGAGACCACGCATCTTTTTTGTGTTGCCTCTTCAGATGAATCTACATGAAAATATTCTAACTTTACACCGTAATGATGGCTGGTACAAAGAGGTCGAGGGTTTTATCAGAAAAAACACAATGATGGTACCACGATTTGCAGGATTTTCGTTTAATAGTGACAATTTATTGAGATTTAAAAATCGGATCTACGTACCATCGAACGACGAGTTGAGGATGTTGATCCTGAGTGAGGCTTATAGAGAAGTTTACATGGCTCACCTGAGAGTCATGAAGATGAGGGCATACCTTAAACCCTTATTCATTTGGAAGGGAATGAAGGTAGACATAGTAAACTATGTGGCCAGATGTCTAGAATGTCAGCAGGTAAAGGTTGAACATAGACACCCACCAAGATTACTACAACCACATGATATTTCGGAATCGAAATGGAAAGTTATTTTGATGGATTTTATTGTTGGACTGCCACTGACGGAAAGGAGACATGACTTGATTTTCGTAGTAGTAGACACTCTGATGAAGAGTGCTCACTTTATTCCTATGCATACGAGGTATCATGCACCTGACATAGCTAGAGTTTTTATTAGTGATATTGTGTGGCTACATGGTGTGCCTAAGAGGATTATATCTGATCGAGGATCAGTGTTTACCAGACAATTTTTTATAATTTTCCAAGAGGCCTTGGGAACCCAACTTAACTTTAGTACTACGTATCACCAGAGACTGACGGGTAAACTGAACGAACGAACCAGACCTTGGAGGACATGTTTTGCATGTACGTGATGGACCAACAAAGGTGTTGGGAAGAATTCTTGCCACAGGTAAAATTTACCTATAACAACAACTACCAAGGTGCCATTAAGATGGTACCTTTTGAATTTCTTTATGGGAAACCATATCGGGGACCTTGATTTGAGATCGACATGCAAATAGGGTCCAGGTGGGACTGGAAGTAAAAACATTAAATAAAATAAAATAAAAATTGGAAGAATAAATGAAAACTTTAAGACAAAGGATCAAGGAAGCACGCGATCGACAGAAGAGTTACGGTGATGTGCATCGTGTCGACCATATTTACGTTGTGGCGATCGAGTCTTTTTGCGGCTGAAACCGCATAAGAGTTCGATCTAGTATGGAAAAAGGGGCTAAACTATATTCTACAATATTTTGGAAAGGAGAGGTCATCGGCCTGATGACTAGCCCTGCCTGATTCTTGAGGGATATGCTTGATGTATTTCGCGTCTCTATTGAGACTTTATGATTAGTGATCCTTCACATTATTTGACTTGATAACCTTGTGGGTGCTGGATGAAGGTACACTCACAACTGAGTCGATTTGCATCTTATATAATCACATTCGATAGCTACGACGTTGAACAATAGATCAGGTCAAGGTCTAGTGGGACAACTATAGTCTACACTCGGCGACCTCGGAGGACGCATATGATATGCACCAACAGTTCCATTTTTGTTGATAAATAGACTTATGATACTGTGATACACTTATTTGGCAATTTTATTTTGAAACTTCGAAACAAAGTTTAGACCAAGAGGGGTGTATGTAACATCCCGCTCTGGCGCACTGAGCGAACTTATTCGTTGAGGACACTTTCTCGCAAGTGATCTGAATTTTTATGTTATTAAAAATCTTGATTTTGATTATGAGGCATTATGGGTGGATGACATGTTGTTTTACTACATTGACATAGACAGGTGCTATTGACTTGATTTTACTGAGTGTGCATGGTTTTGGACCTCGAGGATGCAGAGGCATTGATGAAACCCCTTGGACTCTGGATCGAGTCAAGGAGTGTGCCATTGGGGTTTGATTGTTTTACTATGATTTTAGTGCATCTAACTGATGATATGATATGGATATGTTCTGACATGATTTGTTGATGATGTAGGCTGACGATAGATTTCCAACCAAACTCACATATGGAGTAAAGGTATCACACACGACTACTAGAGATGTTGAGGGAGAGGTGTGGATAGCAGCCCTACCACAACCTACTAGCACTCCTGTCATGGCTTGAACTGTAGGTTAATGATTACCTAGTTCGAGTGGACCCACGATGTCGTGAGCGCAGATTGCGACAGTCGGTCACGATGATTCTAAGAGGCGTGCAATAAGGCGGGGGCATTATTCCTTAGAGGCCCTTAGTCTCCCACAAGTTCACCTAGCGGAGTGTTGACTTCAGGGGTTATTGATGTATACCAAGTCAGTCAAGAGGTGAGTGGCACCCTTGGAGCACGTGGTGCATCCTGAAGGGCACGTCGCATAAGAAAAATGGAGAATGGTGAGTGGCACCCTTGGAGCGCGTAGTGCATCCTGAAGGGTACATTGCACAAGGGAACATATAAGGTAGGTCGCACCCTTGGAGCACGTAGTGCATCCTGAAGGGCACGTCGCATTGTTGTTGATAAATAAATGAACCTAGATGGCCTTAGGACGAATAACGAGTTAAGTATTTTTAAAACAATTTCCCTAATTAAACATCACCCAATACGAAATTTAAGGACTAAGTCTAAATTACGCTAGTGGTAGAACCTTGTCTTCAAATAATAATAATAATAATAATAAAAATAACTTAATTAATAATTTTGACCTTCGTTAAATCTTGTAACATGAAGGGAGTAAGAAATTAAGTTATTCATAAAAATAAAATATGTGGTAATAAATGTAAAAAGGGGAATTAATAATTTAAAAAAATATATACTAATTAAATGATAAAAGGGAAAAGGGGTTAAATTCCATACCTGCTTTTTTGAGTTCTAATTAAAAAGGGGAAAGAGGGAAAATAAAAAAAAATAGGAAACTAGGGAAAAGAGGTAACATAAAAAGGGAAAAAGGGGAACTTAAGGGGAAAAGCGGAAAGTCAACTTAGTAAAGAATCTACCATTTAAGAGCTTTTCAATTTTAAAATGAATTAGAAATTTCATAATACGGAAAGCCTTTAAAACCTGTAAGGGAATTTGGGAACACCTAGGAGTAATTCCAGGAGTGACTCTAGGTGGGTGAGGGAAATAAGATAATTAATAAATTAAAGAAATTAAATAATAGAGGAATGAAGGGTATGGGTGACACTTGTAGGGAGAATAATTTTTAGGAATTTATTTTAAAAACCTTAATTAAATGAGATTTTAGGAAAGAGAGGAATGGAAAATTCAATATAATGAAGGAAGGAGAAGGAGGAAGGGGGATCTTATGTTTGTGTAACGTTACGCTGCAAAAATATCTACTTGACTGATTTACTTGTGGGAGTTGGGATACCCAGCTTAGAGAGGAGTGGTAGCTCGGCCTTACGAGGCGAGCTGGGATCTAGACAAAACCTCTGGATAGTGTGTGTGGCCCCTTTGCAGCTCGGGGGACTAAGGGGGAAGAAGAGTACCCCTACCATTGGCTGGGAGGTATCGATGAAGTCTCGAGATTCGGTGAGAGGGAGTTGCATGGAGCATGTAGACGTCACTCAGAATGGGCGATTAGGCAATGATACTCTATTTTCATTGTATAATAGATGTTGTAGGTTTTATGGTTGGATCTGCATGCTGATTATGTAAGTAGATTGGATGTTTAGATTGATGAATGAACCTTTCTGAGCCTAGCCCGATGATGTTTGACTCCCATGGCCTTCGTCTTCCCGCATGTCATGACTGCCCTGTGGTATTGATTGTGACCTCGAGGTTGTTTAGCTTTCATCCTTAGCCTACCAGTCCTTGGCTGAGCAGTTGGCCAAGAGCCTGATCTACGGTCGTCGCCTTGGCATTAAAAGACTTACGGATCTCAACGCCCTGCTTTTATGTGCGAGTATGGTGAGCGAAGGATGACCCTATTTGTCATATACCTCATGTTGTCCTTGGTTGATTGATGTCTTGCGCCCTGATACGTTTATTTAACCCTGCAGAATTTGATTGTTGGCAAAGTTTTTCCATGAACTCGGCATGTTTATATCTATTGTTATCTTGTTTTACTTTGCCCTTTTATCTCGATGAACATTACTACATTTTTACATTCTTGACTGTGTTTTTATGTGTGCATGGATAAATTTACTCTGCATCTATGCTTAGATGAACAACTTAACTCTGTGTTATTGAGCATTGACAGATAAATCTTTGCTCTACGTTTGATCGTCTGGTGCTATGATGTGAGACTGCTTGAAGGTGACTATGTTTTATTATTATGATGGACAACCATGCGAGGGATATCGCTTATACTGTATGTGTCATAGTTGGGACATTGATACCCACATCCCAACCATTCCTTTGTCAGCGGTGTTACATGTTTATAGTCAACGAATCTATCAATGTGAATGGTATATCTGTGTTTTTCTGTGTGTATGCTTTTTGATAAAACACAGCCAATCCAAGGGATTGCGTCTTAGGATAGTAAATTTTAGTTACATGTATGATGGCGTTGTTTTTTACAGTAAATCTTAACATAACATGACTGCGTGTATAAATGTTTGATAGAAATTCAGGGACAACACTGACGATTTCACTTGTGGTATGCTCAACAATTTTATATTCACTAGTCAACGATTTTCTTAGCCTCTTTTAACCTTTGATTTTAAAATAGGTTTCACACGGTGATTGGTTGGGTAGTGATCCATTTTTTTCCAGCCTTAAAATTTCACCCATAGTATGTATTGCACAGCTATACCTCAAATTCACATCGATTTGGCAACAGTTCACTTTCTGTAGGCATCACCGCGATCACTCCATGTATCCTATGTATTTTATCCATTTTACTCACTGAGCTTAATTCCAATTTAATATAGCATTTATATGTCGCGGTTCATATAGTTAATGTATTTGATTCTGACCTAAATTCTGTAGCGATTACTTCTTAATCGAGTTTAATTTTCAAGATGAATAGGAGTTATCCTGGAAAATTTATGGTGCAGCGAAGGTGTGTTATAATCTAAGAAATTCTGCGAAGTCTGACATATATATAGACTCTATGTTAGACCGCAACTTGGTGCAGGGTATAGACAGACAGTGATACCACTCTTGGTATGCAAATTCATGAATATCAACGTCATGTAGGTGAATGACAGGTGGCTTGGTGTATAGGACCGCGTTGCATTTCTTCTGTGATTGTGTTTTTCTTTTACACTACACTAACTTTTCACTCAGCCATAGGTATTATCTTACATGCTAATAGTCAATGTTGAATATTAGACGATGATTTAATGTTAGTCGTCGGTTGTATTAAGAGGCTGAAATTGTTATATAATTGAGAGCGATTGGGTTTAAAGATATTTGACCTAACCACCATCGATAACGGAAAAGGGAGAAGGGATGGAAATTTTCTTTAGTGCTCAGAGTTTTGCTGCCTTGGACTCCTATAGAAAACACCACCCAGATTGACTCTAATCAATCACTGATAGAAGTTTATTTTTACAAAGGGTTGTCCTTTATTGTTTGGGAAATTTTTTGATTGGCTTTAGTGAGGAATGGAATTGAGGCTACAAAGGAATCAGAGGTTCCAGATTTCTCCACGGTATGTTGTCAGGATGAGCCTTTTGGCATTAGTATTGCTAAATTGTGGTAGTATTCTCTTGATCAATAACTCACATTACACCTTGAAGCTTGTTAGTTCATCTCTAATTTTCGTGGTTGGTGTTTATGTTTTCGTATTACATTGATGACTAGTAGGAGTATTTGTTACGAATTGTACACGTGTACAATGGTTAGAATTCCTATGAAGGTTAATCTCTTACTTAAAGGCCTAAAGATTTAACTAATTCATGGTGTAATAATAGCTGAGGTTAAAAGGCAGTGCTCTTTCAACGCTTTGCATTCTAACTTGAGAAAAATAGTAAATGTCTTGAACAAATCGTTATATGCGGTAACCTCATCCTAAGTATCTTCCTATGGAGACAATTCTAGAATTTATGATAAACTGGAGTCTAGTTAGTCTGACTCGAAGAAATTTCCTACAAGGAACCCTTGACTTATGTTTAAAGAGGATTTATTCTTGGGGATGAAGTATTCCATGATAAGAGATTTCGGTAAAAGAAAGAACTCTAAACTATGTGACTAACCCTTAAAACCTTTACATCATGCCAAGTTAAACCATGAAGGTTTACTTAAATAAAATGAACTGGGGAATATAGTGTAAGGATTGAAGGGGAGGGAAGGTCTTAGTAAGGGCTAAAAGAATGGCTCTCCTTGTGTGATCTTCAGTTTAAAATCCTAACTATGAAAAGGGTGGAAAGGATAGTAAGGGAACAACGTGCTCAAGAACAACTAACCCTTGATCTAATTAATTTAAATAATTGTTACTCTCTTTTAATTTGCATTAAGTTGGAGATCAAATATTTTCTCCCTACCACTTAGAAGCATTTCGAACTTTCTGCTTCACTTTTTTCTTAACGATGGGGATGTTACGATTTCTATTATTGATTGCAGCTGTATTCTTTTCTTTCTTTATTTATTCCCTCTCTTCCATAGGCTTAATTGGAGGATCAATATCGATACATGGTGGTTTTCTAGAGCACTTAAACAGAGTTTTGAATCATCTTTTTGGTTTTTGTTGAATAAGGTAATTGATGTTTGTTCAAGTTTTTATTGGAATAACAATTTATATGTTGAAAGATAAATGTTGAGCATTTTTGCAAGGTGAAGTCTTTGTTGAACATATATTTTATAGATAACTATAAAAGTCATGGGAAACAAAAGTGTGCGCAAGAGAAAATATTATCGCACTCAAGATGATACTCGCCAAATCAAACAAAGGAAAGAGCTTTATCGGAAAAAGAAACAAGAACGTGCAAATATTGAAGAAAGAAACAATGATAATGTCAATAGAGATTTTCGACAAAAAGAAGTTCAACCAGGTATGCATGCACATATGATGATCGAGCACACGACACACATTGGGACTGTATTCAGAAAGTACAAAATTCAAAGTATAGAATTCAAATTTAAAATATTGTAAATAATATAATTGATTGTAAT
>SNQJ01S0203998.1:0-16611 GCA_010110895.2 Picea sitchensis
AGCCAAATCCAACTTAGCCAATCCCAAAAGCTCCAAGCTAACTTTCTCCATGAGAGCTCCTCTCCTTTTATAAGATGAAGAGGATAAGGTGAGGAGGTTAGGATGATCCCACCAAATCATGAAAGCGAGTAAGATCCAAACCATTCGGATGCCACCTCCCCATGGAAGTTTCTCCTTCTAGAAGATTCGAGAAAATGCTTGTTTTTCCACGTGTAAGCATTCTCTCACCCTGCCTATAGAGAAACCTGCAAACCTCTCGCAACCCAGCTATGGTGAAACCTGCGAGAATCAGGCATTCTCACACCCTGCCTATATAGCAACCTGAGAAATTCCCTTTTTATAGAGTTTTTACAGAGGAAAATGCAACTTCTTTTCTCAGGAAAAGTTATTCTCCCTTCTCTCTTCAGGAACTCAGGCCACTGACCCCTCTGAAGAAAACAGATAGGTTTACATCATTAACGGTCATAGGGATGATGAAAATAATGTGTAACACACTCCTTGCAGGAATTCTCAGGAAGAGAAACAATTGAAACTTATACTTCTATTCTCACAGACTTCATATATTCACCATGAAATCACAAGCATACACATAGCATTGAAATAAATGCATGACAAAAAAATATAAGCAAGTTGTAACGTACCATTCAAAAGATAAATACAACAACCATGACACACCATGAAATTTAATCAAAGCATTCTTATATTAATTCCAGTGTTCTTGTACATGGATCAATAGTAACTATTATATGCTTATACAATCCCAAAATCTTTGTTCTTCTCTATGCTCTTGCTCTACATCTCTACAGCTTACAATGAGAATTTTGAATAATACAATTACACGCGACAGGTCTTTCTTAGAGTTTTCCCTCTTACATTACAAGCTATCTAATCGGAATTAAAAGCTACAACTACTTCATATATAATACAATTAAATGACTTCATATCCGACAGATGAGAGCAACGCTCAAGATCTGTTTACAATCTCCAAAACATAAATGCAATTACGATCTCCTAATTATTACATTAATGTTCCTTCATTCAGATTCAAAATGTCTTCAAAAGGTGCACTGGTGCAAATCCAGTTGTCCTCCACTTTGCACTTGCTTTGCTGGCTTGCTTACGATGCTCCTACATAAAAAATCCTTGATTTGTTTGCCAAAAAATTTAAGGTACAAGATCTATTATAATAGCAGAAAAACATAAATACTGCAGATAATAACAATGGAACAACACAATATATGAAACCACAATACCATAATAATATCTTTATTGATAGGAAACAATGTTCACTTGCCTCTTCAAGGGGGCGACCTCCAGAAGAGAAATGCTCTATTACAATGATTCTCAAGACAAAACATCTCATGGCCTCAACTCTTATTTATACTAAATCTATCTACCAAAAGAACAATCTAGAGGAAGATCTTCTAGAAGTAGAAGCTTCTATTAGGTCTTCTTACATTTGACTTATTCTTCCTTATTACTAGGAATTATTAATATTGACCTTTATTACATGGAAAATATATTATTCTACCTACATGAGGGGTTAGGGAGGTTAGGTCCCTAACATGCCCTCCCCCTTAAAAACAACCTTGTCCTCAAGGCTTGAGATGAGGAAATTGTTGTAGAATGGTAGCTGGATCCTAGGTGGCATCTGCTGGAGTTGTATCTTTCTATTGTAATAAGACTTCCTTGATGGTGCCTTGACGGAGACGACGTTCTCGCTGGTCCAATATTGCTTGTGGATGCAACCAGATGGAGCCTTTTTCATCCAACTCAAGAAGACTGGTTTGAGTTTGGCACTTAGTTCCAATCACCTTCTTTAAGCACGAGACATGAAAAACATGATGGAGCTTAGAATGATTGGGAAAAGCTAACTGATAGACCACCTATCCCACTCGCTTGAGAACTGTATAAGGACCATGAAATTTGGGCATCAGTTTCTAACAATGGTCAACCTTAAGTGGAGTCTACTTATAAGGTTGCAGTCGAAGAAATACCTGGTCCTCTTCAACAAATTGACGTTCCGAGGGACCTTGATCTACTTGTTGATTCTTGGGATTTTGAGCCATGACCAAATTCTCTTTGAAGGTACAAAGAATAACCTCTTGAACTGTAAGAGTTTGGTCAACCGCCTGGACCTTTGAGACACTGGGAATGTATGGGAGAACTGAAGGTGGATTTTGTCCATACACTGCTTCAAAAGGAGTCATGTGAGTAGTTGTATGGTAAGAAGTGTTGTACCACCATTCAACTAGGGGTAACCATTGAACCCACTGATTTTTCCTCAGATGCAAAACACCTCAAATATGTTTCCAAACACTTGTTGACAACTTTATCTTGGCCATCAGTATGGGGATGATAAGCGGTGCTGAGATGCAATTGGGTTCCTTATATCCTAAACAATTCTTGCCAAAAATTTCTAGTGAAAGTGGGATCTTGGTCAAAGACAATAGAATGAGGCATGCCATGCAATTTGCAGATATTATCCATGAATACTTGACCCACTATGGAGATGGTGAAGGGGTGTTTCATATCACAAAAATGAGCATATTTGGAAAGACGATCAACCACCACCATGATGATTGTCTTATTCATAGATTTAGGTAGGCACACAATGAAATCCATATAAATACCCTGCCAGATAAAAGGGGGATTTGGAATGGGATGGAGTGTGCCCGGGGATTTGACTATTTCTCCCTTGTTGTGTTGATAGACATCACATTCGGCCACAAAAGTGTAGATTTCTTGTTTCATACCTTCCTAGAAAAAAAAACGTTTGACCCTTTCATAGGTTTTGGTAAACCCTGAATTCCCAACTGTAGGTGAAGCATGAATCTCAGAAAGCACCGTGTATTTAAGTTGCGACCGATTGCCTAAATAAAGACAACCTTTGTAGCGAAGCTCATTGTTGTGCCAAGAGTACCCTCGATAAGCTGGAGAATTTTCTTGCAATTGTTGGATGAGGCAAGAGATTTTGGGATCTTACAACCATTCCTGGTGAGCAGCTTGGAGCCAATATGGTACAACAAAAGAGAGGGAAAAGAAGGATCCTTCTTCTTTGTCATATTTTCGGGAAAGAGCGTCAGCGACCACATTTTCTATTCTCTTCTTGTAATTGATCTCATAATCGTAGCCGAATATCTTGGTTACCCATTTTTGTTGCTCCGGGGAGGAATGTCTTTGTTCTCAAAAATACTTGAGTCTTTGGTGATCAGTTTTAATATGGAAGCGTTTCCCCAATAAATGGACGCCAAAGATTCACGACATGTAGAATAGACAACATTTCATTTTCATATATATATTGGCCCAAAAGTCTGTATGAAAGTTGTTTACTGGTGAAGGCCAAAGGCCTACCCTCTTGCATGAGGACTGCCCCAATTCCTTTTCCAGAAGCATCACATTTCAAGACAAAGGTCTCGGTGAAGTCTGACAGAGCTAGGACCATCATCGTGCACATAACCACTTTCAAAGCATGGAAGGATTGATCAGTTGCTGGAGTCCAGCTGAAGGCATTCTTTTTAAGGAGAGTCATGAGAGGTGCTGCAATTTTTCCATAATTCTTAACAAACTTGCGATAATAACCTGTTAAAACCAGAAATCCACACAAGATCTTAAGAGTTTGAGGGCAAGGCCAATCCTGCATAGCTTCAATTTTCTTAGGATCCACCCTTACACCATCCTTGCCAATAATATAACCTAGGTACTCCACTTCTAAGGATCCAAAGGCACATTTAGATTGCTTGAGGAAAAGTTTGTGCTGAGAGAGGAGATGCAGAACTCGATCCACATGGGCAAGATGGGGTGTCCAAATTTTACTATAGATGAGAATATCATCAAAGCAAACTAAGACAAAATGTCCCTAGAAAAAGGACGAAATACATGATTCATGAGACTTTGGAAGGTTGATGGGGAATTACAAAGGCCAAAGAGCATGACCAAGAACTCATAGTGACCCTCATGAGTTCTAAAGGCAGTCTTGGGAATGCCTTCTTATTTCATACAGATCTTGTGGTATCCAGATCAAAGATCAAGTTTAGTAAAGTACTAGGCACCACTCAATTCATCCAAGAGGTCATCAATGACAGGAATGGGAAACTTGTCTTTGATGGTGAGTTTATTGAGGGTGTGAAAGTCTGGACACATACGCCAAGTACCTTCTTTCTTGAGGACCATGACCACATGAGAAGAATAGGGGCTAGTACTAGGATGGATAACACTTGCTTCAAGCAATTCTTGCACAATTTTCTCAATTTCATTATTCTAAGCAAAGAGATGACGATGAGGGAGAACATTGGGAGGGAGACTACTTGGGATAAGTAGAATGGAGTGATCATGAACACCACGGGAAGGGGGAAGTCCCCGGGGAGTGGAAAAAACAACTTGATGTTTGGATATGAGAGCTTGGAGGTTAGGATGCATAGAGGGTGTCTCAACTGCTTGAATATAATGGAGTTAAGCGATAATACCTGAATGACCTTTTTTGAGAAGATTTTCCATGTGATGGGAACTGATGATCTCAGGGGAACCTGTTGTGATGCCTTGGAAGCAATATTGTTATCCCTCCTATTGGAATTGAATGGTTAGTTCCTTAAAATCCATGAGAATGGGACTCAAAGTGCATAACCATTCAACACCTAGAAAAATGTCACAACCGCCCATATCGATGGAAAACATATGAGATTTCAGGTGGTATTGACCAATTTGAAGACATACATTTTCACAATTCCCACCACATTTCATCGAACCACCATTAGCTATAATGATTTGAAATTTTTTGATGGCACATATATAGCAATTGATTTCCTGAGCAATGTGACGGTGAATAAAATTATGGGTGCTTCCACTGCCAACAAGGATGATGACTTTTCTATGCTTAATATAGCCAATGAGCTTGAGGGTTTGAGGAGTAGAGAAGCCTGCGAGGGCATGTAAGGAAATCAATGGTTCAACTTCTGGTGGGTCAGCAGGGGGAGTAGTAGCATTAGGAAGGGGTAGCTCTTCAATAATGAGAACTTCAACTTCCTCTTCAACAACATCCTCTGAAATGGCCATAAAAATATCTTGTTCCTTACACTTGTGCATGGGAAAATATTTATCATCACAATTATAGCAAAGAACTTTGAGTTGGCGTTCAACCATTTATGTCCGTGTTAAATTTTGGACCTTGAGAGGAGTGGCCTGAGGGGAAGGTGTTTTGGGTTTAGGGAGGGAAACAAAAGTGGGTTTTATGCTCTGGGCCAAAATGACTTATTGTGCCTCCTTGGCACGCATAGTGGCTTCCAACCAAGTCCGGGGGAGATCCATGAAAACCTGGGCTCGAATTTCATCCTTGATGCCATTGATAAAGCATTCCCTAAATAAAGAGTTTGTCATGCCCTCCGTTCGAAAATCCAAGTGCTCAAAGGAAACAATAAAATCTTTGACTGTGCCTAACTGCTTCAGCTTGGTTAGACATCCAAATGGTGGGTGTCCGTGTCAAAGCATTCATACAACTCAACAACACACTGTGACCACGCAACATACCCTTGGCGTGCATTGCAACGCCATTTCCACCATTTCCATCTTTCTGGATCCAAATAGAGAATTCCATAATGAAACTTGGTTAACTCATCAATGATAACCATGTAGGGAGAAAAAATGTTACATTTGAGTAACCCAGGCTTGTGGATCTGATCCATCAAATTTGTTTACCTCAACTCTTGGAAGACGGGGGTCACGAGGTAGGGAGTTGGAATGAGAGGGGAGAGATTGATTGGAGTAAACACCTTCAATATAGAGAGGGGGGTCAAAGGAGGATGTAGCCAGGAATTTGGCCATGGTGGAGCACGAAATCGATGACATTAATTTGGCCACCTAGCTGGTCTTTGACTTCACCAATGGTGTTATGGAGCTGTTCTTTGATGATGTTTATTTTTGCATGAATGACCATAATGCCCTTGTTTACTTTGTCCTGAAGGGTAGCCAGATCAATACTTAGTTTCTGATTGGTTTCTTCTTGGCGGGTGGGAGTCATGATGGAAAGAGGGGTGGGTCCATGGGGTTAAAGAAAAAGTTGAAAATGATAGGTATGACAACGATTAGGGTGAAAAGGGGAATCCAATGAGATAGGTCCCTACTAAGGGGGTCGGAAGGGGAGCGAGACCATAGAAAAAAAAAGTCTAAAAAATGATAAGCATCACTGTGATCGAGACGAAAAGAGGAATCTAGTGGGATAAGTCTCAAATAAGAGTGCGGGTAGGCCCCATACTTTTTTTTTACTCCTGCAGAGTTATACTCTGATCTGAATAATACTGCAGTGTTGAAAGTTCCAAATTCTTAACATGAAAAAATGTGTAGTAATTTCGCAACCATAATGCAAGAGGTAAAGTTGCATGACAATAGATCTTGTTTGTTCTGTTTCTGTTTCCATCCTAAGGGTTACGATATTCAAGGTTTCTACAGACATGGGTTTTCCCTGTACTATAACTCTCTAATATACGTGCAGGGTCCAACAGTAGTACTCGACCCAATATCTCAGAGCACCAACTAAGGAGGCTAGACCGTGCCCTTAGTTGTACTATCCAACTACCCAGATACTAGAGAGTATATTCCTGAGTGTTGTTCTCGGTGGCACTATAACAGTCAAGCGAACGATTAGTTTATCTATGGAGGGCTTCATGATATCTAGGTTGATCCGTATACAGGTGTTGTCTGATGTGTTACCACTCAAAGGGGTACCAATATGGGTTACAAGGGTGGCCAACAATGTGTGCTGGATTACCACTTGTAAGTTACCAAATCTATTATAATAGCATAAAAATAGAAATACTGCAGATAATAACAATGGAACAACACAATATATGAAACCAAAATACGAGAATAATATCTTTTGCCTCTTCGAAGAGGCAACCTCTATTACAATGATTCTCAAGACAAGACATCTCATACTTTCTGTTAGCACCAGAAATCACCCCTGGATTGTGGTAGAGGTAAGCCTCATACCCATCAGAGTTTATGTCACAAATTGGTTATAAAAGGGTCAAATGGGTGCAGTCTCAAGAAAATATCGTCTTAACTCAGAGAACTGGACTGATATGCATGAGCATGTGAGGTCTTGACTTAACTTTAGACAGTAAGTTGTAGTAAGGGTGAGTAGGAGGAAGACTTCGTTGAGAGAATGTAGAGATCTGCCAAGGACATCAAGTCTTTCAAAAACCTAAGGAGAAACAATTTAAACTCAAGAACATCTCGGATTTAAATCTCGAATAAACTGAAAGGAACTGTAATGACACTATAATCAAGCATTCATCATAATGCAATTACAATAATTCAAGTGAATCATTCAATCATGAACTCTTTCAGCCTCAGAGGAAAACAATAGGGGGTAAGGAAGTTGTATGTCATTAAATAAGAGGTCTCAAATGCATATACATCACCAGATAACCAGAAAGCTCATTAAAACTTTACAATTCGGGAGCTCTTCTCTACCACCCCCCTACAAAAATGGCAAAAATGCCTACGTATACTTGGAACTGGCTCCCTCTAGAAGCATGCTCTGGCCCCTATATTCAAAGCCTGATGTTTCAGCCTTCTCCTGTCAAGCTGCGCTTACATTCTTCTGTCAGACGAAATCTTGGATCGGTATAGCTCTGGCAGAGAAATTCATCTGCAGAGGTACCACAGGTTGACCACTCTAGAAACCCATGAATTCCATTTATGTGGTGAAATGAGGTTTCAACCACCCTCTTCATTCTCATTAACTGCTTTTATTGGGATCAGGATGGGTCCCGATGCCCCTGAATGCTCTAGGCGAGCTCATGACTCCTTCGAGTCAATTCTGGTGGCTCGAGGCCACACAGTTCTTTCTTTGTGACCAATTCGGGTGCTCCAGCCTTCCACACAGCTCTTCCTATTGCCTCATGCGACCACGAACGTGAACTCAAGCTTAACCAAATGAAACTTTGGTACTTTGCATATCGGGAGTTCTTACCCCCCTTGTTTTTAGAAGTCCCGATGTCTAATCTTGCAAAATGGCTCCTCCAGATCAATGGTCGGATCTGTCTTACATCCGACGGCTGAGGCTTCTAGTGACGAGTGCTTTCCACATGGCACCACCCTCCACCTGACCACGGGCTATGACCCTGGGCTAAATCCTTGGGCGCTTTGCGGTTTCACCTATCGGGAATATGCGTCTTGTTCTGCGTTGAAACCTCCGATATGTGAAATCACGATTTCACATGATCTACTGCCACATGCCCCTCTTCTTTGGACAAACCAGATCAAATCTTCATTGTGGGATCTCCTACCGTCGATACTCTTGATAATAATTTTCTTTGGCGTGGATCCTTCGCTAGGTGTCCTCCATGATGGGCGGACCAGATTTATTCGCGACCTCGGCCATCGGGGATAAGCCCTTGCCTCATTTCAAAAATCCCGATAGTCACTTCTGCGAAACTTCGGATGACTGCAACCCGTCTCCTCAATATCTATGGCCCAGACTAATTCTTTGCTTGACCTTTGATCTCGGGCCTCTGCCCTGGCACTAAACTTTAGGGAACTTCACAGCCCCAACTACCCGATGACCGTCAATTTGCTCCATCTGATGGATCCTCACCATCGAAAATTGATCTTTTCCCGCTCGCTTGATTTGTGTCGCTATTTGACCACTCTCAGTGCTGTGGACTGTGACAATGAAGACTTGGACGACATGACTGGGGTTTGGGAAAACAAAGGCTCAGTGATGGAGGTAAAGTGAGAAGTGATCGCCCTTTAGAAGATATAGAGAAACTTAGGGCCGATATTTTTTCAGGCAATATTGACAGGGAAAACTGGTCAATCGAAAAGGATGAGTTCAATAAAAGAAAAATGCATGCCAGGAGGGAAAATAAAAACCTACAATCAGGTCTGCAAAGGGAGAAATATAGATGAAACTTGCAGACTTAGGTAGAAACCACAAACCCTCAAAACCTTGACTAGTTTATGTGCTAACATTGGGCTCCCTGGGGGATAGAGTCCTCCTTGTGAGGCTCTAAGAATTCTTTCCGCTGCTTCAGTGCCTTGGTGTTGGGTTGTGGAGTCTTCTATTAAAAACATAACAAAATAAACATAAAACGAGAATGTTATTCACAATGGTGGAACACCGATTGCGGCTTTAAACAAAAAAAAAATTCAGGAAGTGGTCATTTACAGGGCCACCAAAAACTTCATCACCCCCCAGATTCTATAACTTGTAAGTATTGTTCGGAAATGCTTCAAAAATCTTAAAGGGGCCGATCCATAAGGCCTCGAATTTAGTATGCTTTCCCTTGTCTTGTCTGGGTGCATCCCATTTGAGTACTAGGTTTCCCGGCTGGAAATTCTCTTTCCTCACCTTTCTGTCAAAGGCTTGCTTGATCTTCTACTGGCGGTCATGGGCTCTATTCATTATCTGCTCTCTAGTCTGCTAGACTTCTACCAGTTGATGAATTCTCCTTATCATGTTATCAGGATCTTCTTGGCAGTCTCAGAAGAATTTGGCTACAGGTAGGGCAAGATGAGAAGGAAAAACTGCTGCAGTCCTGTATACAAGTTGGAAAGGAGAGATGCCCAGGGTCCTCTTGGTTGTCACTCTATCATCCCACAGAGAAAATTTGAGCTTTGAATCCCTTGCTTTCTTGATGTCTTCTAGCAGTATTTTGATGATCTTTATCAGGCTTTTGTTAGAGGACTCTGCCAATCCATTTCCCTGGGGATAGTAAGGGGTAGAGTGAATCAATGCAATCCCGAACTGCTCACAAAACTTGATCAACGGTTCAGCCTTGAAGGATGCAACATTATCAGTAAAAATTTTGTTCGGGCATCCAAACCTTGCTATAATATCCTCAAGAAAACCAATGATCACTTTGTGGGAGGCACTCCTTGTGGGGATAGCTTCTATCCATTTGGTAAAATAATCTATTGCAGTTAGGATCCATCTGTGTTGACCATTTGACGGAGGATGAATTTCCCCAGTAAAGTCTAGGCCCCACTACTGAAAGGGACTTGAAGCTAATACAGGCTTCATTGGCAGAGACTTGAGCTGTTGCTTTCTGGAGAATTTCTAACATTTAATACAAGCTCTGATTTTCGCAAAGACATCAGTGAACAAAGAAGGCCAGTAATATCCATCCCTCAGAATTTTATAAGCTATGGTTTTCCAGAAATGATGTCCTCCACAGAGGCTGTCATGGAAATCAAATATAATTTTTTGGGCCTCTAGTGGGTCTAAACATCTCAGAAGCACTCCTAGAGGGTCTTTCCAATACAAGACCTGGTCGATGAGGCAATATCTGATTGCTTTGAGCTTTAAATCTCTCGCTTTGATTCTTCCCATTCCATCAGGAGGCCTTAACTCTTGCAGAAAAAATATAACATCTTTGTACCATGTACATTATGCCAATGGAGGGCTATCCTGTGGATTTTTATCAGATGCTTCATCCTATTGGTTTTCTAAGCAAGTGTTGATGAAGTTAACCCCTAAATATTTACAATTAGATTCAACCAATAGCTTGGATAAACCTTGGCCTTTAACTATCTTGGTGGGTTTTATTTCCAGCTCAAATTTGAGGATTTTGGCAATCCACTTGCTTCTTCTCCCATCTATGCCAGGCTGAATGAGAATGTCCTTCACAGAAGATGAAGGAACATATGCAACGATTTTTGAATGCAGAACATAAACTCTGAAAGCTTTGAGAGATTTCACCAAGGCATAGGTCTGCTTCTCCATGATGTCATATTTGACCTCTACTTCTCTTAGTGCCCTACTGAAAAAGGCAATGGGATGCTCCAACCCTGCATCATTCTTTTGTAGTAAAACAGTGGCCACTGTGTCAAATGAAGAAAAGGAAAAAATCATAAAATCTTTGGAATAATCAGGACTGATCAACACAAGTGTTTTAGTCGTTGCCTTCTTGATTTGGTTGAAGGATTCTCTGGACTCAACAGTCCATTTTATTTCATTCCCCTTCCTGAGCATGGTTGTGATATGTTTCACTAACTCAACAAAATTTGAAACAAACCTTCTTAAGAAATTGATTTTTCCCAAGAAGGAATGAATTTCCTTCTTAGATCTGGGAAGTGATAAGGCTTGAATAACTTCCACCCTGCTTGAATCAATCTCGACGCCCTCAGCAGATACTATATGCCCCAATAATTTTCCCTCCTTCATGGCAAACAATGATTTCTTGGGATTTAAGGAGAGACCGAATTTCCTGCATTTTAGGAAAACCCTTTTTAAATGCTCACAGTGCTCTCTATCTGATTTGGAGAAGACCGTAATATCATCCAGACAGATAACCACAAACTTGTCCCTTTCACCAATGAAAGCGATATCCATGGCTCTCTGAAAGGTCACCCCCATGTTCATCAATCCAAAGGGCATTTTGGCATATATGAATGTACCCCAAGGAGTGGTGAAGGTTGTTTTTTCTCTGTTCTCAGGTAGGACTGAGATCTGATTGTATCCTGAAAAGTCGTCAATCATGGATATCCTTGATGCACCAGTTACCCTTTGTAATATGTGCTCCATTTTTGGCAAAGGGTAATTGTCTTTCTTTGAGCTCCTGTTCAGGTTCCTGAAATTGACACAAAGTCTGATTTCCCCACTTTTCTTTCTCACCGGGACCAGGTTGGCCACCCACTCTGAATATCTCAAAGGCATGATGATCTGGGCATCCAACAACTTCTTTACCTCCTTCTCCATAATAGGAAGCAACATAGGATTTATTTGTCTTAATTTCTGCCTAAATGGTTTGGACTCTTCTTTCAAAGGGATCTTATGCTCAATTACGCTGGTGTCATACGTTCTGAGGTCTTCATAGGTCCAGACAAACACATCAGCGAATTCTTTTAATAACCCAACATACTCGGCCCTCTGCTCCTTTGACAGGCTAGCTGACAACTTAACAAACTTTGGATCCTCCTCTGTACCAATGTTGCACTTAGCTACATCAACATCTTTAGTTGGGCCTTTAAGCTTTACTTCCACATCGTTCCCATCGAACAATCTTTCCAAGGGAACTAGTCCCTTTGGAATGTGATTGCTAGGCAGCTGAACAATATGGTGATTAGCAATTTTATTCAAAAATACTTAAGGGGGAGGGTCATCCTCGGAATCATGATCCTGATCAATGTGTAATGCAGAGAACTCGTCAACCGACTCAAGAAATCTTATGATTTCAAGATCATCCTCGAACACCTTCCAATGCTTGATATTATCAGGTACATAGGGCCTATGTCTAATCTCAACATCATACCTGAGCTTAGGTGGTAGTGGGATCCTGAACTGGCTCGCTAAAACAACCAGAGAATTAGCCATGACATTTTCTTCTCTAGGAACAAATGAAATGTTGACGGCGAAGAAAAAGCTATCAATCAGGTCCCATACTTCATTTATGTAACTTCTGAGTCGAGGGTGTTTGGCCTGATAAGCATTTCTGATTTGCTGGACAATAAACTCAGCATCCCCGAACACTGTTATCTCCTCAATTCCCATGTCCTTTGCATCCCTTAGACCTAGAACAAGAGCTTCATATTCCGCCACATTATTGGTAGTTTCAAATTCTAATTTGTATGACAAAGATATGGTTTCTTGACAAGGCGACACAAAAACTTATGGTTGTTACAAAAGTGTTGTTACATAAGGAAATACTTATGGTTGTCACACAAGAAGCAACCACAAAAAAGTAGTTGCCACTTAAATATCTTTCAAAAAAAGAAGGCTCCATCACACAATTCAGAAAATTCAATGCAAGGTTGCATGAGGACATGCAACACCTTCAGTTGGGGGGTATGTTGTAACAACAATTGAATTGCCCAACATTTTGGTGCCGTTGTCGAGGATGCTCGTAAGCTTGTGTTGCCTTGTTCGGATTTCAGGATCAATCAATTTCAGGTTAAAAGTGAAGTGAAAGTGAATTGAAAGTGAAGTGAAAGGTTGGTAAAAAGATGGTATTTTGGCGACCCAACATACCCCCCAACAGAAGTTGTTGCATGTCCTCATGCAACCTTGCATTGAATTTCCTAAATTGTGTGATGGAGCCTTCTTTTTTTGAAAGATATCTAAGTGGCAGCTGTTTTTTTGTGGTTGCTTCTTGTGTGACAACCATAAGTATTTCCTTATGTAACAACACATTTTTTTTCTTGCTTACACGAGGTATCTCCAATACAATGGATTTTAGGATCAATCTCCTCTTCTTCCCTTTCCTCATCAATAATAAGGTTGTTTTGAAGGGGGGTTTGAATTTTCTGATCATTCCGATCTCTATCCCTTTGTTCCCTTGGCATTATCTGAGGAGCATTGTTGTTCGGTCTCCTGAAGTTGCCTCTGTTATCAGCATTTGGGACGCTCTTATTACCTTGCTTCCCTTCAAATTTCATATTCTCCATTTCTGTAGACAAGGACTTCACCATCTTGGTTAATTTATCTACTTGGGGGTGAGATGTAGAAGAACCAGAGGTTGAGGTCCTCTCCTTTTGTCTCTATCAACTTTATTTTTGAGTTTGTCAACTGCTAGCACGTTGGATTCTACCTCCAGGGCTGCATCCTGCATGTGATCTAGGGAAGTAGCTCTTCTCTCTCCGAGCAGAAGACATAAATCGGGGTAGAAAACACTAGCATAAGTAATTTTGGTGGAGGCTTCTGTGGGTTTTATCTCAGTAGGGATCTTATTGTACATTTTATTGAATCTTTTGGAGAAGTCAGAGACAAATTCTCCCTCCTTTCTCTTCAGTGACCCAAACTCTGTGATATAATACATAAAATCCTTTTTATCCCCCCATTGTCTCAAGAAGACATCATCTAGAGCCTCAATCCCAACAATGGATCCAGGAGTCAAACCTCTAAACCATTTCCTAACCTCACCATCAAGGCTCTGGACGAAGACTCTCATCCAGACATCTTCATTTTCAATATTTAGATTGTCTGCATATCTGTAAAAGGCAGCAAGGTGCTCTTCAACACTTATGTCTTCCTCTCCCGTGAATTTGGGCATATACTTTAGGTAATCTCCAGCAGGGAGAGCATTCATTGCTGAGGTAGGACTAGGGGGGGCATATCTTGCAGCCACTATGGCATCCATTCTGTTTCTAGGAGGATTGGCACCTGCCATAGGGATGATGGGCGGAGGAGAAATAAGAGGGAAAAGGGTTCAAACTGGGGAGACTGGAACTGAGCCTCTGGGAGGAAAGGGAAACAAAAGAGGATTCAAAGAAAAGGCTAAAGGGATTGAAGGGAAAGAGGTTCCCCTTTATGTAGTAGCATCAACCGTAAAAGGAGGAGGGGTGGTAAAGCCCGGGGTAGGAAAATATTCTGAGTTATTAGGCCTAAACCACGGTACAATTTCAGGGGAGAGAGGAGTGACAAGAATTTCTCCCTCCAAACCCAGACTAGGAGGGGAAAACTCAACAGGAACACTCCCAAAATTTAAACTTCGGGAAACTTCGACAAAAGGTATAACAGTAGAATGAGATGTAGAAATTGGAGTTCCTATAGGTGAATAATGAAAATCATTAGAAATACCTGGTTTATCAGCAGAAGTGCCTTCTCAAAGGGCCTTTCTCTTTTTGATAATTTTCTCTGGGTCAACTTCAGGTGTTGCTAAAGGCAGTTGTGGAGTGGACCTCGTGTGTCTGCCTCTAGAAGCCATAGCTAAAACAGTGGAGTTGCTAGGTGCACAGTTGCAATCTTTGATGAACTAAGTTCTGATGCACCTTCATAACCAGTAAGATTTGTTGTTCAATCCCAGGGAAAATATTCAATTTTGTCCCCGGCAACGGCGCCAGAAATGTTAGCACTAGAAGTCACCCCTAGATTGCGGCAAAGGTAAGCCTGATACCCATCAGAGTTTATGTCAAAAATTGGTTATAAAAGGGTCAAATGGGTGCAGTCTCAAGAAAATATCGTCTTAACTCAGAGAATTGGACTAATATGCATAAGCATCTGAGGTCTTGGCTTAACTTCAGACAGTAAGTTGTAGTAAGGGTGAGTAGGAGGAAGACTTCGTTGAGAGAATGTAGAGATCTGCCAAGGACATCAAGTCTTTCAGTAACCTAAGGAGAAACAATTTAAACTCAAGAACATCTCGGATTTAAATCTTGAAGAAACTGAAAGGAACTGTAACAACACTATAATCAAGCATTCATCATAATGCAATTACAATAATTCAAGTGAATCATTCAATCATGAACTCTTTCAGCCTCAGAGGAAAACAATAAGGGGTAATGAAGCTGACTGTCATTAAACAAGAGGTCTCAATGTGCATATACATCACCAGATAACTAGAGAGCTCATTAAAACTTTACAATTTGGGAGCTCTGCTCTACCACCCCTCTACAAAAATGGCAAAAATGCCTACGTATACTTGGAACTGGCTCCCTCTAGAAGCGCGCTCTGGCCCTTGTATTCAAAGCCTGACGTTTCAATCTTCTCCTGTCAGGCCGCGCTTACATTCTTCTGTCAGACGAAATCTTGGATCGGTATGGCTCTGGCCGAGAAATTCATCTGCAGAGGTACCACAAGATGACCACTCCATAACCCCATGCCTTCCATTTATGTGGTGAAACGAGGTTTCAACTTTCAACCACCATCTTCATTCTCATTAACTGCTTTTATTGGGACCAGGATGGGGCCTGACACCCCTGAACACTCTAGGCGATCTCACGACTCCTTCGAGTCAATTCTGGTGGCTCGAGGCCACATAGTTCTTTCTTTGTGTGAAACTGAAGAGCATACCCGGGTTGGGGTATCATACAAGGCTTCGGCAGTTAGATATTAGTCAGTGCTCTGAGCTAGAAGAGCTGCCCAGTATGGAAACATTGACTTCCTTGGAGGAGTTTTATGCATATGGATGTGTGAAGCTGAAGAGCATACCGGCGTTGGAACAGTGCTCAAAGCTTACGGTGCTCAGTGTTTCTAAGTGCTCTGACTTAGAAGAGCTGCCTAGTATGGAAACATTGACTTCCTTGGAGGTGTTTCAGGCATTTGAATGTGTGAAGCTGAAGAGGATACGGGGGNGTGCTCTGACTTAGAAGAGCTGCCTAGTATGGAAACATTGACTTCCTTGGAGAGGTTTTATGCACATGGATGTGTGAAGCTGAAGAGCATACCGGCGTTGGAACAGTGCTCAAAGCTTACGCTGCTGCGTGTTGATGGGTGCTCTGACTTAGAAGAGCTGCCTAGTATGGAAACATTGACTTCCTTGGAGCAGTTTTACACAGATGGATGTGTGAAGCTGAAGAGCATACCGGTGTTGGAGCATTGTACAAAGCTTCGAATGTTTCGCGGTGCTATGAGTTAGAAGAGGTGGAAGGTGTTGAGCATTGTACGTGGTTGGAGAAGGTTAATATGAAGGCATGTCCGAAATTACAGTGTCCTGTGTGGGAGTAGTGGACCAGCTTCGTGGAAGGTATGCTACTTACATGACGAGCAAAGCAAAGCAAAGCCCAGCCAAGCCTTTAGTGACGGTTTAATCAATGATGAGAGCAGTTTAATCATTGTAAGAGGCAGCCATAACTCTGCAAAATATATATATAATATTTACATTAATTATTATTTAGTGTTTGTTTTTTATATTACAATTCTCTTGGCGATCGATGACCAACGTGGTACTTACGCAT
>SNQJ01S0203999.1:0-16611 GCA_010110895.2 Picea sitchensis
GTGTAGGTCAATCTATAGGAAACTTCTACATACAATATTTAGAAAACATAAGAGTGAGAGACATAGAGAGAAAGAACATTTGGGGAAAAATGAACTCCTTTAGCTTTTAATTTCTTGTTATATTTATATTGCAAATACTTCAATTAGATTTGACCGAGTCACACACATTAAGACCCATTTATTTACGTCTTAAGCTCACCACTACATTAAGACCCATTTATTTCATAAAAAAATATAAAGGTAGACATTAAGCATCTTGCTACGGGAAAAGACCCTTAATCCTCATAGTTTAATATTGGAATGGTTAAATGGGGAGGCCCTTTTTTCATTTACTTCTCAAGGATATATATTCAATCAATTCATATGCCATAAGTATCCTATATAATGGTAAGGTAGCAAAGTGATACATGTTCACATTTAGATGGTCATATAAATAAGGTAAAAATTTACATAACTAATTATTTGGCATAAGCATAAGAAAAAAATAAGCATAAGCATCTTTTTCAGGTATCTTTATATTTATACATAACTAATTATCACATTTAGATGGTGATATGAATAAGCATCTTTTTCAAGTTATTTGGCATCATTCTAGAGTAAAAAAGAAGTAAATGGGCATAAGAAAAAAAAAATTATGGACCACTTGGTAACTCTTAGATTTGTTTCTAAGAAAGGGTGAGGGAAGGATAATAGTAGCTAGATTTGCTTTCCCACTTTTTCCAAAGATTTTGATATAGTGCTTTGAATTAAACTTTGAAAGAGAATAGAGAATGTAAAAATTCAAGTTGAGTGCAAAGAAACAATTTTAGGTCAAGTAGAATTGGTGGTGGCCATAAATGATAAAAATGGAAGCAAGAAAGTCAAAATCAATAATAATATAGAAGAAAATGGAAGCAAGAAAGTAAAAATCAATAATAATATAGAAATGAAACAAGAATTTTCCTTCTATCCAAAAACTCGTTACACTAAGAATATTACGATAACTATGAATGGTGAAAACCCTGAGGTAGGGAGTTCCTTGATTAGGAACAGTACATCCCCAGGCTGCCGCATGCACTCACCTTGGCCATAGGGTTGGCCACCTGCGACCCCCTCATAGTCCAAAAAATACAACAATATAAAGGTTACACCAAGAATATTCCTACACTAACAATATAAAGGTTACCAAGTGAAATGCAAAAATGTTCCTTGTATCCAAAAACTTGTTGGCACCTAAGTAGGTCATTAACATCACTATGAATGGTGAAAACATGAGGTGGTTCCTATTTTTTTGGACGAGGGTGCTCAATTGTAGCTAAATCCGTGGGCATGCTCACGGCTTGGCCACATGGCTGAGCACCCACAGCCCCCTCACAATCAAAAAATACAACAATATAAAGGTTACGCTAAGAATATTCCTTACACTAATAATATAAAGGTTACCAAGTGAAAAAAGAATGTTTCTTCTATCCAAAAACTTGTTACACTAAGAATATTACAAACACTATGAATGGTGAAAAAAATAAGGTGGTTCCTATTTTTGGACCTGAGGTGTCAAGGGTGTTTCAACACATGCCATGGGCCTATCTACTCATTGGCCATAGGGTCGGAAAGCAATCTGCCCCTAATAGTCCAAAAATACAACAATTTAAAGGTTACACTAAGAATATTCTTTACACTAATAATATAAAGGTTACCAAGTGAAATAAGAATAATACCATTACTATGAATGGTGAAAACATGAGTCATAAGGGACTTCCTAGCCTATCCCACTCTATCGTAGGCTCACTCTAGCCTATCTTACACTAGCCAGCCACTCTATCCTAGCCTAACTTACTATAGCCTAGGCTAGGCTAGTGATATCTTAACCTAGCCTAGACTATCTTGCCTCTCAACTAGCCTAGCCTATCCCTGCTGCTTTTAACTTAGCTTATCCCATTCTACCTTAACCTATCGTATTCTATCCTACCCAGCCTATTATATCCCAACCTAGGCTATCCTATTCTAACTTATCATCTTAGCCTACCTTACACTAGTCTATCCTATTCTAACTTAGCATAGCCTACCCTTACACTAGTCTATCCTTACCTACCCTATCATAGCCTATCCTACCAATCTTAGCCTATTATATTCTTATCCTAGCCTAACCCATTCTAAAATACTCAACCTACCTTTACACTAACTTTAGCCTAGCTCATCTTTACCATAAAGGCTCATCTCACCACATTAGCCTATTCTAAAGTGCATAGCCCATGATAGCTGTAGTGTGTCCCATCCCTGCCTAGCCTAGCCTAAAATAACCCACTCTACCATAGCCTAAATTCTAGGCTTAAGCTTCTAATTCTAGTGTAATATCTACTCCTAAGCCTTTAATGTTAAATACCAAACCCAAGGCCTAAATTCTATGCCCAAACCTCATTAAATACATCCTTAAAATACAATATTCTATTGGATACATTTCTAATATAAAAATATTTGAATTTATGCAAACTCATTAATTATCATAAATAAAGAAACACGTCCATTATATCATATCAATTAAAAAATGCATAACCTATAAATGTACAAAACAATATAAATAATAAAAACATAAAGAAATATTATAAATGGAAAGGAAGAAATCCACATAAAATAATTAACATAAATAATTAATTAACTTAAACATAATCCAAATCACATAATAAAATAAATTTATTTTCACCATTTCTATTAAAAAAATTAAAAGATATATTAAAAATTAATATTTATGCTAAACATTAAAAGATATACAAAAGTATTTAAGTTAAACATAATCGAGATCACATAATAAAATAATTTTCAATATATAAAAAAAAAAAAAAAAAAAAAAAAAAAAAAAAAAAAAAAAAAAAAAAAAAAAAAAAAAATATAAAATAACAAATTTTCATTCCAAAGTTATTTGATTGAAAAGTAATAATTTAACTTTTATATAAAAAGAAAAGGAAGAAATAAATTCCAAGGCAGTTAAACTAATGTAAGATACAATAATGATGATCACATGTAATGATGGATTATACAAACATTTAACACCTGGTGGAATTATGGCTAATATAACTTTAAACTTTAATTTATTTTTATTTAAAAGTTAAAATAGCAACAATAACTATAAGCAAAAGTAAGTGAAAGAAAAACTAAATTGCATGTGTTATGATAGCTAGAAATAAACATATAATAGTGGGATTAACATGAGATAGCATATATAAATCAGATTCCAAAAAAATATAACTTTTATTCTTTCTAATTTCATAAATAAAATTAAAACAAATACCACTTAAAATGCTAAGAAATGGGTTATATGTTTAATTAGTTGAGGAATGAGTTTATATAGATGGCGTAATATTCATGAGTAATATTTAAGATGTTAAAAAACCTAAATTCAATAACTGTTAAAAACCTAAATTAATTAAGAAACAACGACAGGCGGTTACACTACCACATACACAGATTAAACTAATTAGAAAGAAATAAAGTGTTTATTAACCCAAAATACAACGAGGCTAACTACCATCCAGATAGATAAACACCAAAGATGATACAAGCTAATAAGAAAACAACACCTGTGTGTTAACTACTTAACCACTTAAACATGTACAAGTTGCTTCTCTCATTTATAATGACAAACTTAAATTTCTATTTCAAACATGGCGGCATTAACTCCTGGAGCCATAAGATTGAGAGAAGGGAAGAGAAGATAGGATACCACATACCCATAGCAAAGGTAGAGATTTGTCTATTGATCTAATGAGGGTTTCCAAAGGGTCTGCTAAGAATGCCTCTAATTATCGAAGGCTCTTTTCCGCAAACTGTGTGGTTTGAATTTCTTAAAAGAGTGAGTTCAATATGAAATATTTCTTAATTAAATATAAAAGTGTTTTTTTTAAATAAAAAAAAAAAAAATAATTTCAATTAAATTGATAGAATTAAAGCAAGGTTATGCATGAGATTTGGGATATGCAAGAGCCAAACATGAAATAATTTCAACTAAATTGATAGGAAGAAAGCAAGGTTATACATGAGAATAGACATATAAAAAACTAGGGCCTCTAAAAAGAACACAGGGAAGCGGAAATAAAATTAAAATGTGATAGCCGATAAGATCAACCTACCTTGAAGTTGTTTTCTCAAGTGGATGATTTGATGCAGCCTCTTCACACATGAGAAAAACTAAATCGGTATCTATGGTAATAAAAAATTAAAACAACTACAGTAATAAAAACTTAAATAGTCCAAACTCCATCTGGATGCAACTACTTTAATAAAACTTAAAACAATCCAACATACATTTAAAATTCAACATTTACATTTAAAAACATTTTAAACATACATCGACAGTTTAGAACTTACTTGCAGCATATTGCAAACGCGAACGACAAATTCACGCCAAATGACCTTCTGATGAACCCCTCATACCATGACTCCGACGATGCCTCACGCACTCCTGCATGACCTCCCTGCCAATACAACATCTCCCAATACAACATAATATTAATATTAACAACCATTACAACACACAAAGAAGATACCACAAATTTTTTGTAAAACATTCCAATATCAATGTGGAGCATTATATAAACAACCTTTTCAATAAAGATAGTTCGAATTTATCCATTTTAATAAATATAGTTCGGTCAACAATTGTTCTACTTCTAAACATTGGCCTGAAGAAAATACGGTCAATTGGGCCCAGGCCACACACAAATCGAGGGGGTTATTAAAAAATCAGTTCGATTTGATCGCTACAGACATTTTTCTACCGGTGGCCAGTTCACCGAAAAAAATGTTTTCTAATTTTGAGACTGATTGTCACTTAAAGTGTTCCACTCTGTGATTTCCCACCCTACGATGGTCCAATAACCATATCTACATAAGATTGAATTTTATAATTCAACCATAAACATCTCCAACTTAAGATGTATATTAGCTGCCACCTTGAGCCGGTAAGGAGATAATCGGGGTGAATTAGGAAATGAACCATATAGACTCACAACTCACCTGCCACTACCCACCCTCGAAAAGCTAGCTAATTTTATTACCACTTAGCACTTTGGATAATTCATCCAACAATCAAACGATGATGACATTCTCATACTTCTGTACACAAGACAAGGACAATATCTCCCTTCTCTTATCGACAACCTCTCAAGATTAATCCTTCCATTGCTCTTCAATACTGTGGTAAGAAGAACCCATCCCATTGGTTTTGGTTCCTGGAATAACAAATACCTTTGGCTCTTAAGGAACCCGCATTAACATCACCAATGTGGGAAATATAGGTTTCTTACATAACCCAACCTTCATGCTCCTGTATAACCATCCATATCTCTTCCCAAGTCTAAGAATTACACTCTCATAGTTGAATTGGTCATTTTAAATTTTTTATATTAGTGTTAAACATGAATATTGAAACTTTTATAACTTGGGTAGTGCTTGAACATAACAATTTTAAGTGAGAGTGTGAATGGTGAGAAAGGCAACGGTTCCCATGAGCACAAAGGAGAGGAACGAATTCTCAATGTAGGTGGAGAGACTTATTTGCTACAGGGACCTGGGATCTCTTACACTTTCCCATGATGATTGTACCCAATGCCATGCCTCCATAACTATGCGAGATAGACTTCCTCAAAAACCACCATACGTATTCAATAATTGGCTTCTAAGAAATAATGGTTGATGAGATTCAAATTAGGCACATGATGAAAAAAGTAGGGAATTCCTACCGAAGACATAGTTACATCCTCCCTGCTAATCCCCTTTCCTCTTTCCCTCTAGTGAACTCATACTCACTCTTTTGCTTCTCACAACCATCTTGCAACTTCATATTAATGTCATATTAATTTTCAATAGTTCAATATTTACATATCTTGAGTGTACTGCGAAAATTTTATAACATGGTACATATAACACATATTTGCCTCAATTACATGTCTATGCATTTACTAGTGAAGCCTTGACTTTGGGCTCTATACAAGTTTCAACAACAATATTTACATATATTTAATGTATTGCAAAAAAATCCACTGCATGGTATGTAAACTATATTTGCCATAATTATATGCCTCGTCATTTGCTAATCAAACTTTTTCTTTGGGCTCTACATAATTTTCAAAACTATATTTACATATCTTGATTATACCACGAAAATTCTACCACATAATACATATAACACATATTTGTCGCAATTACATAAATGATACATAAAACACATATTTGTCACAATTATATGTTACCATCATGCTGTAAATAAGAATGAGATATTTCTCATTACTCATAAAAACTCCAATAAACAATAGATTTACAAATAGAAAAACAAATCGCGATTTAAACACAATGAAGGAATAACAATTTCCTCTTCCCAAACACCTAAACTAAACCCCCAACAAACATATTTACCTTATTTACACATAAAATCATCTATTTTAAATGAAAATAAAATACCAAATAATTATATCATTTATTTATACATCAAACCAATATCTTACCCAATTTGAAATGTAGCGATAGTGATTCTATCATTCTTTCCATTTGTAACCCATTGTGATTCTCAGACGCAATAGAGGACCTCCTAACGCTTTACTCACGCAGGTATAGGTGTGTTAGAGAAAATCAAATTTGGGTGGCTGAGTGTTGGCGGTAACTCCCCGATATTAATGAAGGCATAATGCGCAAGCGCATTCGTGCGAAACTTTTAAGTTTAATAACCAATTTGGGTCGGATCACCTCTATGCGACAGAGTTTAGATTCGGTTGAAAGAATGAATGAAAGTGAGAAAACCATATGAGGAGAGGATCAATTAAATCCCAAATCCTGCATGACCAAGAACCGGTTCTAAAGTGTGACAAACTTAGAATCAATACAAGAATGTATCGGGTATGAATGTGGCCATGATATTGGCACAAATAAACCCTTTAAACCGACGTAATTAATGCTTTGAATATATGTATATACATTACGCGGAAGGAGAATCTAACAATTTTGTTTATTGAATTGAGAAATGAACGTGAAATGAGGAATGCGAATAATATGGCGTAAGGTGTTTCCATAGGAAAGGCTGATTGCCTACTGGGCCAAACCGCAAGAATGGTATTTCCTTTTAGGGAGTAATTTAATCATTAAAGCATGCACAATTCTAAGATTGTTATGACAATGTAGTAAAGTTGCAATAAAATGTATATGCATGTAATGGAAGAGCTTAATAAAGTTGTTGGTTTCCATTGAAGTTGAGTGCGGCAGCGTAAAAGCGGTCTTGGATGTGGAAACATTGTAAGCCCATAATGAAGTCCATTGCCTGCTGAGCCAAACCATAATGGGAAGGAAAGTCCTTATAATTATGAATCTGGTTCATGTGCTGAACAAATATGAAAAAAAATCGGGAGAATGGACAAACCCTGTAGCGGAAGAAATTTGTAAATACAATTTTGAAAGTTAGAATTAATAATGATGTCCCAAGGAACGGTATACATGAGAGGTAGGTGAGAGGGAAAATACATGTTTAGAAAGGAACAATTGAAGGCTGCCAAAAACTGAAGGAGATGAACATGACTACTACTAAGCCATGAAAACCCTGGCGATAGAGCCGTCATGATCACCAAATAAATTGTTGAGGAAACACCAAACTGGACGCTTTGTGGCGAGTTAAAGTCCGAGGGGACGCCGACCGTAGTGACCCGGACAGAGTCTCTAAAAATTCTTCCGGGCGAAAATCCCGGTGGCAAGATGGATCGCCCGAGGGACTATATAACAAAGTAGCGGATGTCCGAGTCTCATTCTGGTAAGTGAGTGATCCGCATGTTTAGGAGACCTTACTACTTCGTGTGGAAATTATTGGGATGATGACAATAATGGTAGTTTCACCAGGAAACCTGGAAAGAAAGATGAAAACGCGAGGGCTCTTTGGTGAGCTATTGATTGGAATTAAGCATCCGGGAATGTGCGGTCAGGGAGAACGGCTGAGAATGATAACAAAATTCACCATCCGGATACGATCCATGAACGTACTGCAGATAAGTATTGCGCTAAGAGTATGAAATTTTCCTTTCTTTTGAAATTTGAACATCGCAAGAAGATGTTTCTTTGAAAAGGGTACAACTTTGTGGAATGGTCGTGTTTGTTGCCCAAGAATTCATTGAAGGAAGATGACTTAAGATCAAGACGCCTAAGTGGTCAATAAGAAAGGCATGATAGGTGTTTTGAGAAAGAACACCGAGGACGATGTTCCTTTATGGGGGAGGGAATTGTAACAACTCCTGCTTCCATAAATTTGTAATTAATCCTAATATACGAATTACCATGCTAAAGCATGATAAACGTGGAATGTATGATGAAGGGACCCATGAAGAAGGTTGATAAACAAATACTAAGGAAATTATGGCCATGTGACCTACTGGAGGGATGCGTAAAAAGAGACCGACGATGGTGGTGGAAGGCACCCCAAAAGGTGGCGCTTAACTCTCCACTGAGAATTTAATATCGTATTTGGACTCCATTGGCCCCGAGAACCAAAAGCGGCTCAATCGGCCCGGAAGGTACCAATGGCTCGCGACCGTAGGCTACGTCTCGATGAGGGGATGGGATGTCAACTCTTCATCGGTAGGGACGTCAGCCCGGACACATGTAGGCAATCGCGCTACACCGCAACCCTGGAGAGGATAAGGCGATGGATGTTCACTGAAAAGAGAAAAGGGCGTACACTAGGGGAACTCCTGGAAAATTTTATGCAGTGAGTTGTTCGTAGGAGGAGATTCCAACCTTCAGCTTCCCTAAGATCAAGGTAAAGAGAGAGTACTGTGTCCTGTGGCATCATGGTTCTCACGGGTGGCTAGTAAACTGGAGTCACTACTTACCGGTAGGAACGAAAGACCCTCCCCTGCCAGTCGCTTCATCAATAACTTTACCCTTCTGATAAGGGTTTTGCCCATATTGCATCTTGAATTTTATAGTTGCTGTCACATATGCCCATGTAATTTGAATGGGTACACGTTTTCTCCAGGAACAACCGTAATAATTGATGATAAGGATTAGATATTAGCTCATAGAACTGAAAAATTGTAAAGGATTGCAGCAAGAGAGTGTTCGCGTAATGCTTGACATGAATAAGTTGATATATGCTTAACACCGAGGGAAACCGTGCTTGACTTATCACCGATAAATCGAATCAATCATGCCCACCGTTTTGGGAAACCGCCTCCCTATCCTCTTCCCGAATGCCCTAGGGATCCTCATTGCAGGATTTTCTCCTGCAAAGGTCTACCAAGAACCCGTAATTCATGGACTCAATGCACGTGCCCTTATTAATCCTCGGCAAGACCGCAGGAGGAACGATTCTATTGATGTTCCAAGATAGTAGTTTTGTGAGATGAAATAAGTCGACAGATGAGATATCGTCGCAGGACCAATGGTCATTCAATGCACTTCATTGATTGATCAGCAACGCAGCGCTACATGCTTTGCCCTCTCATCGCGGAGTGTTCCAGAAATAGATTCTGAACCCAAAGACCCAAAAGAACGAATATCGACAGTTAGATCTCGGTCCAATTACACCCGCCAACGTTGGTCCGAGAGCCGCCAGGGTTGCCGCCAGGGTAGGTATACAGGGAAGAGATCCGAGCCATCGACCGAGTAGAAACCGAACCGGTTGGATCCTCACCCACACGGTCGGCCGTCGGGAGCCGAGATTCCCATCTGAGAACGTTTAGGGAGTGTAGAACCCATAGATAGGGAAGTCACGATTCGCTGGCTATATCGATAAGATCCGGAAGTCATCCGAGGGGACAGTCGACTGGGCGCTTATCTGGAGTCGGCCCATCGAAATCTGAGTCTCGAGGCCATGAGGACCAAGACATCATGAGTCCCGAAACCCCGAAAATCAATCACCGCCTATCTACAGGACAAAGTGGCAAGGATTGGGTACCGTCGAGTTTGTTCCAGCATCGGAAGACTTCGGATGGTAAGCATTGTGCAATGAAATCGCGATCCACGATTTCTCGATGGAATCACGCCCAAAACAAAGAGGGACACGTGGGCGAAAGTTCCTTAAAGCCTGAATTTAAAAAGTCGAATCGGTAGACGGTTTTCAATGCAAGGAACTCTTGCTATATGTGGAATCGCGAACCTTTAAACCCCCGATGATGTGGTTTCGTTCGCCGCTTCCATGAAGGGAAGGACCTGAGTCAGGGAGTGAATGCATAAACACTGAGAGAGAATCTGGAATTGATACCATGTATCCCGGACGTGGGTCTCAGGATACGGGAACACCGTAGGCCCCGGACGGGATAGCTAAGGTAGTGGTCACTGAGTTGGTCATGTGGACCAGTGGCTAAACCAGTGGGGCTAGCATGATCGTACAAGGCCGAATCTGAATTCGCAATTCCCCGTGGACATGTGTTTTGTGTCATCACAAATGCTAAAATCCTGATGGGAGGTTATACAGCGGTGATACTATGGTATGTGGTCACATGGAATATTGTATATCATAGAGGGATAATGCATTAGGGGCATCGACCTAGAGCTCTGACTCGAGACCTCGAATTACGACATCGAAACTCCAAACCATAGGAGTAGCCCGGGAAGAAGGAAGGTAAACCACTAGTCAGAAGGGCAGCAATCCCAAGCTTGACTCCAGAGAGCAATGTAAGGAGTACTAATCGGAATTCAGAGGATCAAGAAGTTATGGGGGTGAATGAATTTTGATATTAGAAACCCTAATCCCAATATTGAACCAGGGAATTGCACTTCGGCAGAAGCACAGTTTTTGAGAGATTTCACAAAAGGTGAGATTAACCCAAAATTTTTAATTTACGATAGTGGGTGTGTTAAGCAATTAGGATTGCAACACTTTCTCCAACTTGTTAGTAGTACCTAGAGAAGTTGTAATGAAGAAGACTTGAGATTTACTAAAGTGCACTTATCTTGCTAGGTGCCACATAAGAGACCCATCGAAATCAGGTTGTTTTGGTATGACACAAATTTGATTAGAAACTTCAATAAAGTTTGTTTTTCTTTGTAGAATATGATTGCATAGATTAAGCAAAACTTTTGGAAGTGGAGAGGAGGCATGCTCCAATAAGTTTGTTTTTGTAGGAGTAGTGATCCAAAGAGGAGTAGGCCTCATGATAGGTGTAGATCAATCTTTAGGAGATACATAGATTTGAACTCTAAGGAGTAGGAATCGTGATCATTGTAGGTCAATCTATAGGAAACTCTACATACAATATTTTAAAACACAAGAGTGAAAGACATAGAGAGAAAGAACATTTAGGGAAAAATGAACTCCTTTAGCTTTAATTTCTTGTTATATTTATATTACAAACACTTCAATTAGATTTGACCGAGTCACACATTAACACCCATTTATTTAAGTCTTAAGCTCATCACTACATTAAGACCCATTTATTTCATAAAAATATAAAGGTAGACATTAAGCATCTTGCTAAGGGAAAAAGACCCTTTATCCTCATAGTTTAATATTGAAATGGTTAAATTGGGAGGCCCTTTTTTCATGTACTTCTACATATATATTCAATCAATCTTCATAAGGTCATAAGTATCCCATATAATGGTAAGGTAGCAAAGTGTTACATGTTCACATTTAGATGGTCATATAAATAAGGGGTAAAAATTTACATAACTAATTATTTGGCATAAGCATAAGAAAAAATAAGCATAAGCATCTTTTCAAGCATCTTTATTCCTTTATACATAACTAATTATCACATTTAGATGGTGATATGAATAAGCATCTTTTTCAAGCTATTTGGCATCATTCTAGAGTAAAAAAAAGGTAAATGGGCATAAGAAAAAAAAAAAAAATCATGGACCACTTGGTAACTCTTAGAGTTGTTTCTAAGAAAGGGTGGAGGGGAAGGATAATAGTAGCTAGGATTCCCACTCTTTCCAAAGATTTTGATATAGTCCTTTGAATTAAACTTTGAAAGAGAATAGAGAATGTAAAAATTCAAGTTGAGTGCAAAGAAAAACTAAATTGTATGTGTTATAATAGCTAGAAATAAACTGCAATAGTGATTAACATGATAGCATATAAATCGTATCCTTGTAAAAATATAACTTTTATTCTTTCTAATTTCAAAATAAAATTAAAACAAACATATTTAAAATGCTAAGAAATGGGTTATCTATTTAATTAGTTGAGGAATGAGTTAATATAGATTGCATTAAAAAAATGTTCATGAGTAATATTTAAACTGTTAAAAAAACCTAAATTCAATAATCGCTAAAAACCCACTAATTTAGAAGCAACGGTATTGCATAAGGTTACACTACCACAGACACGGATTAAACTAATTAGAAAGAAATAAAGTGTCCGTTAACCCAAAATATAGCGAGTCTAACTACTATCCAGATGGATACACACCAAAACCAGCATGTTAAAGTTAATAAGAAAAGCAACACGGGTGTGTTAACTACTAGCTACTAAATATGTATGTTAAGCTTTGGTAATGCAAACTTAAATTTAATAAACATTAAGGCATACCGGGAACCATAAGATTGAGGAGAAGGGAAGAGAAGATAGAGCCACACATACCAATAGCAGAGATTTGGTTCATTGACAAATGATGGTTTCAAAGGGATCGTTAAGAATGCCTTCTACTATCAAGTTTTTCCAACCAGGTGGTTTGAATCTAAAAAGAGCAGAGCCGAACATGAAACAATTTTAATTATACTGGCGTAATAGATTTTAAATACTGCTAACTCAACATGAAATCAATTTAATTGATAGAATTAAAGCAAGGCTATGCATTAGATTTGGGATATGAAAGAGCCAAACATGAAATAATTTCAATTAAATTGATAGGAAGAAGCAAGGTTATACATGAGATTAGACATATAAAAAACTAGGGCTCTGAAAAGAACATGTCATCGGAAATAAAAGTAAAATGTATCGCTCAGAGAGCAGTGATAGCCGATAAGATCAACCAACCTTGAAGTTGTTTTCTCAAGTGGATGATTTGATGCAACCTCTACTACGAGAAACTAAACTGTATCTACGGTAATAAAACTTAAAACAACTAATGGGTAATAGAAACTTAAAACCACCCAACCGGGATTCATGCGCCACGGTAATAAAACTTAAAACAAATTCAAATATACATTTGTACATTTACATTTAAAACAAATATTTTAAACATACATCGATTGTTTAGCTAATTTCACCATATTGCAGGAAACGTAACGACGAATTCCCGGACGCCACGAACTGGACGACTTCACAATACTCTAATCTCTCTCTACACCTCGACAAGGCAATACTAATGTCATTATAAATATGTTAGCACGACCTCACACTCCTCACACACACAAATACCACGACAAAGAATAGACAACAAACAACAAATACAGCAAAGCATTTCCACACAACAAATTTTGTAAAACATTCCAATATCGATGTGTGTTTAATATATAAACAATCTTTCAACCAAAAGATTGTAATATCCATTTTTTCGACCAAATATACCTCTATTTAAAAATTGTTCTACTGAAACCGCATTGCCTAAATAAAATATCCGTCAATTAAATTTTGTACACACAAATCATAAGGTTATTGCACCATTCGATTTGATGTTCAAGTTTTCATCCGAAAGATCTACCTTTTCGGCCAAAAATGTTTCTTTCTGAATTTTGAGAGATTCCAATTGTCACTTAGTGTAACGCACCTTCGTGATTTCACCCCATGATGGTCCTATAAACTATCTACATAAGATTGAATTTCCACTCAACCATAGACATTCAACGAAGATGCAGATGCCACCCTTGAGTCAGGGTATGGAGATACTGGGGTGAATTAGGAAATGAACTATAGACTCACAACTCACTCAAGCCACTACCCAATTTCTCTGAGTGTTAGCGAATTTTATTACCACTTAGCACTTTGGATAACTCATCCAACAACCAAACGATGATGGAATTCTCATACTTCCATACACAAGACAAGGACAATATCTCCCTTCTCTTATCGACAACCCCTCAAGATTAATCCTTCCATTTCTCTTCAATGTACGTAAGAAGAACCCATCCTATTGTTTTGGTTCTCGGAATAACAATACCTTGGCTCTAAGGAACCCGATTAACATCAATTACAAGGGAAATATAGGTTTCTTACATAACCCAACCTTCATGCTCCTCTATAACCATCCATATCTCTTCCCAAGTTTAAGAATTACACTATCATAGTTGAGTTGGTCATTTTAAATTTTTTATATTAGTGTTAAACATGAATATTGCAACTTTTATAACTTGAGTAGTGCTTGAACATAACAATTTTAAGTGAGAGTGTGAATGGTGAGAAAGGCAATGGTTCCCATGAGCACAAAGGAGAGGAACAAATTCTCAATGTAGGTGAGAGATGATGACATGAGGAATGAAGTACTCTTACACTCCCCATAATGAATGTACCCAACCATATGCCTCCATAACTATGTGAGATAGACTTCCTCACCAACCACCACACATTCAATAATTACTAAGAAATAATGGCTGATGAGATTCAATTAGCACATGATGAAAAGAGGAATCTCTAGGGAAGATATAATTACATCCTCCTCGCTAATCCCCTTCCTTCCCAGTGAACCTATACTCACTCTTTTGCTCTCACAAACATCTTGCAACTTCATATTAATATAACATGGTACATATAACACATATTTGCCTCAATTACATGTCTATGCATTTACTAGTCAAGCCTTGACTTTGGGGCTCTATACAAGTTTCAACAACAATATTTACATATATTTAGTGTATTGCAAAAAAATCCACTGCATGGTATGTAAACTATATTTGCCACAATTATATGCCTAGTTATTCGCTAATCAAACCTCTTCTTTGGGCTTTACATAATTTTCAAAAACAATATTTACATATCTTGATTATACCACTAAAATTCTACCACATAATATATAACACATATATATTTTATCAGAATACATAAATAAATACATAAACATATATTTGTCATAATTACATTGTACCATCATGTTCCTAATGAGAATGAGATATTTCTCATTACTCATAAAACTCCAATAAACAATGGATTTACAAAGAGAAAAACAAATCAAAAACCTGATTTAAACATAAATGGTGAGGAATAGCCAATTTCCTCTCCCAAACACCTAAACTAAACCCCAACAAACATATTTACCTTATTTACACATAAAATCATTTATTTAAACTCAAATAAAATACCAATAATTACATTTATTTATACATCGAAACCAATATATTACCTACTTGAAAGTATGATAGTGATTCTATTTTCCATTTGTAACAGACAGATTTTTTACGCATTTGTCTGACAGATTCTGTACGGTCAATAGGCTACATATAATATAAAAGAAAAGTAGGGCTAGGTTGATAATGCAACACGTGTGATGTACAAGGGAGCTCATTGTTATTATACGTATAATACGTCGACACTTTGCTGGGATTTCTCTACTTCGATTTATTTTTTCGCCTTTCGGTTTTATTTAGTGCCCGAACAAATCTTGATCCCACCATGATGATTCTCACTGCAAAAAAATAATCACTCTCAAATAAGACAAAATTACTCGCGAGAATCATGGTGGACATTTCGAGATTTTGGGGAGTGCATAAACGTATTGGAGTGCGCCATGCCTCCAACGGAAACATTATTAAAACATGAGAATAACTAGAATCCAGGTTGGCTTGTCTCGCTTATTATCAAAACGGAAACATTATCAAAACATGAGAATAACTAGAATATTGCAAACGGAAACATTATCAAAACATGAGAATAACTAGAATATTGCAAACGAATAACACAGATGGCAGTAGATTACAACGATCCAGGTTGGCTTGTCTCGCTTTGGAGGATCTTCCATGGAATCATCTCCTACAGGATTGTATTTATATTCGTCTTCTCCTTAACTTACCATCAATCCTCTTATCCTGTTTTGTTTTGAGAACGCCAGAACTCTGAAAATCAAGTATGACCGGATCGTCCTTGTCTTCTGTATTTTCTACACTGGGGACTGCTTTTCATGGAGTCTCTTCCCCAGTTCTCAAATCCTCTCCGTCTACTGTTCACCCTTGCAAAACTTCTACTCATCTTACCGCTTTCCAGAACCGCTTGGCAAACGATCTGCACAGTTTGATTTTCTCAGATGAGAAATGGCTCATCTGTGCTGGTGCATACCGCAAGCCGGATATCAATACAGGTTGGTTCATGTACCTGAGTGCAGAGGGCCTCTTCCCTGATTACACTGACTGAAGTGGCTAAACAGGGTATCTGGAGGACAGCAATCAGTCTCCCTTGATGCAATGTGAAAGAATTGATCTCTAGAATTTCCCATTGCCAACAGTTTTTTCAGATTGCAATCCACTGCTTCGACAGGAGCGAGAATACGACTGAGATTCAGATACTGAAAGCCCGGAGAGCACTGGATAACTGCCACAGTTTAATGAAGGCAGAACAGAAATCGGAATTGAAGAAATGCAGGTCGCTATTGAAGCGAATGGGACAACGGTCCGGTGCTCCAGTATTGGGTGCGAGCTCCAGAAGTGTGGGTGAATTTGTTGGAGTAATGAATACCTGCAAGGTGACCGCCGTGTTCGTGTGCAGCGCAGTTGTGGCCGCGTTATCGTTTG
>SNQJ01S0204002.1:0-16611 GCA_010110895.2 Picea sitchensis
TTGTCATTGCCAATGCATACCATTTCCATTTCCATTTCCAATCCATACAATACCATAGCATACCATTGCCAATGCATACCATACCATTTCCATTTCCATTGTCAATGTCAATGCATACCATACCATACCATACCATTTCCAATGCATACCATACCATACCATACCATACCATACCATACTATTTCCAATGCATACCATTTCCATTACAATTACATACCATTGTCATTGGCAATGCATACCATTGCCAATGCGTACCATAACATACCATACCATTCCGAATTCATGCCATACCAATGCATACTATTGACATTTCCATTGCCAATGCATACCATACCATTCCATGCCATACCATACCATACCATTGCATACCAATACAATGACAATGGAAATGGAAATGGTATGGTATGGTATGGTATGGTATGGATTGGCATTGGAAATGACAAGCCATATCATACCATACCATTGCTAATGCATACCGCCCTATGATGCTTGCATGACCTCTCGATCTAGGATTATTCAGATGAGATGAATTAGCTCTTGGATCCCTACTGAATCCTCTCTTATGCACACATGCCTCATTAATTTCCATATTCAAGTCCACACAAAACCCACGAGCATTTATACTAAGACCCTTTTCTCCTTAGAATTGAGCCACAGGTGCTAGCCCCTTTTCCTCAACGGAATATCACATGACCTCGGGATAGAACCAATTGATTAGCTACAAAGCGCTATTCGGAGCTCTGGGACTTCGACGCTACAGAGGATTCACCAAACACAACACTCCAATCTTATAGAGTGGTTACCGAACGAACTTGGTCATAAAGTTGATGTGACCGACGGGTGTAGGTCCTCCCCCTATCCTTCCACTCTCTCATCCTCCTTTTGTGTCATCCTAAAAATTTCTTCCCCTAGGTCAATACCCTTACAATACTCTTGGTATTTTTTAAGAAAGAAGTTCTCATTTCATCCCAGGTTCTGATAGTATTCCCTCCCTGCCCCATAAACCAACGAAAAGGCTAAGTCTTTGACGGTGGCAAGGAATAATTTTAATTTATGGGCATCATTACAATAATCATAGATTCTACATAAGATATCAAATTAAAAAAAAAAATGCATCAAGGTCTTCAGTCACCATAACACGGAAATGAGGCAGCATAGATGGGGGGATGTTATTCATTTGTACATTTATTGTAGGGTCCACTATGGTGAACCAAAAGGTCACCTCTCCTTCTACATTAGCTTCCTCATTTGTGTTCATGTGAACTTATCCTTCTCCTTCTTCCATGTTTTTACCCAACCCCAAAATAGACTGCACTTTGTTATCAACAGAGACTCTGGCTCCTAGATTGAATTGATCGCTTCTCCTTTTGGTTGATTGTTGGTCTCCCTAGTTAGGCTTTCCTGAGTTGTAGGATCTGCAGGAATATGACTATCTTACGAAGTTGTGATTGGTGTATATCCTTGTCCTTTAGGGTTATCCACGGTTGATTTTCCTTTAGGTTCTTGTGGATCCACTATTATTCTTTTTGTGTGCCTCCATGTAACACCCCCAGTATAAGTACTTGTTAAATTAATGCATAATGTAGATGTGAATGTGGCTATGTCCAAGCGATGTAATAGGCGAAATATTTTTTTTTATTTTAATAAATATAATGTGATACCAGCTACTGGGAATACAAACAAAGATGGGGGATGATGAATCCACAAAAGAGGGGAATTCTGAGGGATCCAAGGGAGAAATGGTTTATGGATATTAATCCAAACCTAGTTTTTTGAATTTTATTATCATTTGGGGAAACCTTCTATTTTGTGTTTGAGTGTCTGAGAGTCAATCATTAAACTCATGTAAGAGGGTGGGTGTCAAGGTCACATCCCACAATTATTGGAAAGCACATGGATGAGGCAATCAACATTGGGCAGAGTGAGCATTCAATTGTCTTGGGAAAATAGAGGAAATTCGTATGGGGGAATTAGGCAATTTTTTCACATTCAGTTTTGGGAATGTACAACAAGAAAGGAGCAAGAAAAAGAGCACCAAAGCTAGAGAAAGAAGGTAGGGTGAATTTCAGAGCATGTTGGAGCGGTTTTTTAGTATTTTGGATTTGGAAATTGAAGAAATAGGTTGTTAGGCCTAAATAATGAACTCTTGATTGAGTTGCATTGTAGCAACAAGTGTTTGTTGTTGGTTGATGGTAGTTTTCCTAGTAGTGATTTCCCTTGAGTTATCAATAGAGAGATTCCTAGTTACTTGAACTAGAGAGACCCTGATAAATGAATGGGATGCTCAAATGACTAACAAAAGTCAAGGGGTACATTCCTTGGGTTGGGTAGGTCAAGAGGAAGACAACTGTTGGAAATTTGGGATAGTTGTAGGAGAATACTAGTGGGTTGTGTGATAGTGAGATATGAGGGGACTGTGAGAGGCACCTTTCTCTTGTGGATTATTAGCCCCATTTCGGGGGTTATTTGTTGTTGAGATTTAGAATAGCAAGTATATGGTTGGGTGGAACGTCCTTTCCAAGTAGTTGGTGGCACAAGTATTTTAAAAGATAATTGTTTATCTATTTTATGAGTTATTTCATGAGTTTAAATGTTTTTATTAACTATGTGTATGTGAATGGTTTAATTGATGTTGTGGATGAATTTATTAGTTGCATTCCTATTCATTTAGAACGTTGTAGATGCATTTCATTATGGGTGTCAGAATATGCTTAAAAATGTGTTTAAATCATTGTTGGCAAGCTACAACAAATGGATTAGCTAAAATTTCCATTTTATATGTATAATTCTACAAGAAATTTCCCTAGATTAAGTTAGGGAACGTTATAGAATGGTATTAGAGTGTAAGGTTGCAACACCGACCTATAAGAGCCTACTACATGGTAGCAAAAAGCTATTTGGATCATATTTTTCTTTTGAGTAAAAAATATTTTTCTACGGGACAACATTGGAGGAGAATTTTTGTGGTTTAATGCTATCATGGCTACCATGGAAACCATGTTCAAGTAATTCCTCATGGCCCTATCATTTTAGTGAGCCATTGTTTCGTCAAATTGGAGCATGGAATAAAGAGTTATGCCTCCTATAATGAGAATGCATAGGAGACTTCGCCGATCGATCCTTAGTGTGGATCCCTGGTCATTGATTTGTGATCTATATTGTTATTTATCTCACATGCATGGGAAGGGGATTTATTTTACCTAGTTATAATTAACATTGAACCCTTTGTAAATTGTGCATTAAGCACATAGAACCACAAAATCTTGTTGAGCCTGCACACAACATATAATTTTGGTCGGTGGGTCGGTGCCTCAGTGAGCTAATGGACTAGACCGGATCTGTTTGGATGGAGGTTGCACATGGGTGGTCCAATGGCTGGTGGGCCGATGGACTAGCATCAGACTATAGGTTGTTTGGTTGGAGGTTGCGTGTAGTGGACCGATGGGAGTTAATTGTCGAAAGGGAGTAGGAAGGCATTCCTAATTGGTGCTCGGTGGATTGGACCAACATCGTATCACAGATTGTTTGTTGGAGGTGTGTGCAGGGTGACCTAGTAGCTCGATGGATTAGACTGAAAGCATGTGGTGGAGAATTGGATGGAATTTTTGTGGGGTCCTAGTGGTAGGTGGTATAGTGTTCTGGTGGACCGGACTGGAGTTGGAAGGGAGATGGGTAACATGTTGCATGAGGAGATGGTGCCCGATGGCCCAGTGGTCCGGTGGATCGGAATTGATTCATACATAAGTGAGTCGAAAGGGAAACATTTTCAGGTGGCCCAATTCCCAGTGGTATGGTGGCTCATCCTAGAGTTGAAGTTTAGTAAGGAGAAGGGGGAGGTACATCCCCAGTGCCCGGTGGCTCAATGACTGAAAACCACCAACTGGACTAGATCATAAGATTATAGAAGAAAAAAATAGGGGAAATCATTTCCTAGGTGGCCCAGTTACGAAGAAAAAAAAAACATTCCATATAAAAATAAATAGTTAATTTATAAGATGTTTTTATTGTTTTTATTGGTCTTCATCTTGTGGGGCATTTTTAAGGGACTAAAAAACACGTTTAGAAAATAAAAATTTACGAAATTGTGTTTACTTCCAATACACAAAGTGTATGCTTCTAAAATGAAATCTCTCGAGGATATTTTTCCTATGAGATATTTTGAGTCCAAAACAAATCTTGTATGAAGAAGTTACAACCTAAACAAAAAAGGGTAAAATTTTGTACCAAATTACTTTTAGAGGGCATAAATCCTAATACAGGAGTTAGTTTGGGGTCCAAGAGCAGTCTATGGAAATCTCATGAACTTTATAATTCATCCATGGAACCAAATTTGAATTATGGGTACTTGAAAATGTGTTGGGAGAGAAAGAGGGAACCTATAACATACATGGTTAAAAAGGGAAAATAGTTAAAACTTTTGAAGATGATAACTTTCTTCTCGGAACTCAAAATTGGGAAAGTGAACATTTGATGGAAAGGTATTGAGGAGGAGAATACATATTTTAACCTAGTGGCATTAAAGGGAAGAAACATTTATGCATTCTTTTCTAAAATTATATATGTATTTATAATTTTCTAACCGAAAATGATTTGCATGCACATTTTCTACAGAATTTATAGGTTCATAAAGGAATTTTGATTCCTGTATGAGAACTATAGCCATGGAATATGCCTAGGGGTCCTACAATCATGAGGAGGAATTCAGAGGGTTGCATGTCAGCATGGGGAATGTTGAGACAGAGTATAATGGAAGAAGAGACAAGTAGGAGTCTGTAACTATGAGGTTCCTGCAGAGAGAAGTGTAGAGTTATAGGGTTGAAAATGAAAATATTATGAAATATCAAGAAGAGGTACTTCAGAGCTTGAACATGTTGCAGAAGCGAGCTAATAAAAACTTTGACACAAAATAATTCAGATGCATTATTGAACCAGAATGGTTCATATTTTCATGAAATTGTTGAAACAATTAGCCTGACAAAGTTTTGTTGGCTGCACATTTTGCAGAGTTAACAAAAACTAGATCGGATTAGGACCATAACAAAGTGTAGAGGAATGGAATATGCACAAGGGGCTTACAGCCAGGAAGATGATATAAGAGGGATGGATGTCCATATGAGCATTGAAGGAACAAACTCCAATGGACATGGAGAAGGAAGGGATGAAAACATGAATATGGTAGAGACCATTAAAAATTTGCAGAAGGATGTACAAATCCATAAGGCTAATAATGAAAGGATTATGAAATCCAAGGAGAACCAAGAGGAATTCAACATGAAGTTAATGCAGAGCTTGAACAAAATAGAAAGGAAATTGGATAAGGAGAGTGGCTCAAGAAAATCAAGAAGTCGCGGGTCTCTTGATGAGAAAAGAAGAGCAAGAATTGTTAGCAGACATCATTGTCACTCCCCGAGGAATTCCAATAAGAGAGCACACATCAGCTCAAGTCCATCCCCTATCAAGAAGCATAAGGGGTCTGGGGTGGATGATCTATGAGGAGAAATGAACAAAATCAAACCTCCTACATTTGATGGTGAGCACAAGAAGGATGAAGATGCAGAGACATGGCTGATGGGCATGAGAAAGTATTTTCAATTGCATAATTATTCTTCTCATGCTGAAGAAAGAATTTCCATCTATCAACTCAAGGGAAAGGAATCCATGTGGTGGGATTAGCTTGTGCAGGTGCAACACATTAAAGAGAAAAATGTTACTTGGAGGGAATTCAAGAAGTATTTTGAAAAGAAATACTTGACTAAGAGATATTATGATAAGAAAATGAAAGAGTTATTTGAACTCAATATTGGGAGTATGACCATAGATGAATATGAAAGAAGGTTTTTAGAACTGTTGAAGTATGTTTCTTTCATCAAGGATGAGACAGTTAAGATTCAGAGGTATTTTAGTGGATTTCCATCATTCATCAGTGAAAAAATACAATATGATGATCCCAAAACATTGGAGGAGACCATGAGGCGAGGTAAATGCCTATATGATCAACAAAATTCAAGGCCAACTTTCCAAAAATCTTGTGAAGACAAAAAGAAATTCAATATGGATCAGAGGAATAAGGGGACTAAGCCACCATTCTTAAAAAATAATCCTCAAGGACAACCAACTTATAGAGAACCCATAACGATTGAGATAGGGGGTCAAAGGGCAAGGAAACCACCTATTCAATGTTGGGGTTGTAAAGGAGATCATATGTTTAGATATTGTCCTCACAAAGGTGAAAAAGTGAGGATTTTTCACAATGTACAACAAGATGAAACAATGGAGGACATGGGAAGAAATGTACCAAGGATCTATGCATCCCTGGAAAACAAACAATAAGAGTATCATCCACATATGATTGAAGTGGAAGGTATGATCAACAACCAAACCATTGTTATTTTAATTGATTCAGGAGATAGTCATATTTATATAGATCCTAATATGGTAGAAAGGTTGCATTGATAATAAGCGAGCATGGAAAATCTTGGTTGGTGAAACTTTCTATAGGAGCCAAAAGAAAATTTAATGAGATGGTTACGTAATGTCTTATGGACATGAAGACTGAACACCAGGGCATATTTGAACATATTTCCTTTAGGTTCCTATGAATTTTTAATTGGGATGGATTGGTTGGACCAACATCGAGCTATCCTAGACTGTCATAACAAGGCATTTACTTGCTTGGATGAGGAAGGGAACCTAAGGAAAGTGCAGGGAAATCCCAGGGCAGTAACCATCAGAGAAATTTCAACATTGCAACTAAAGAAATGTTACAGAAAAGGGTGTTGAATATTTGTAGCACATATGGAAGATACACCTAAAGATAAGATGTCAAATATTGAATATTATGCAGTCCTAAAAGTGTTTGAATATGTGTTTAAGGAAATATCAATATTACCCCCTAAAAGATAAATTTACTTCTCCATAAATTTGATGCCTGGAGCAGCTCCAGTATCCAAGACTCCATACAGGATGAGTACACCAAAATTAAAGGAGTTGCAAATGCAACTTGAAGAGCTCTTGAAGAAGGGGTATATATGCTCAAGTGTGTCACCGTGGGGTGCCCCAGTTTTATTTGTGAAGAAAACAGATGGAACATTGAGACTTTGCATTGACTTTAGGAAGTTGAACAAGGTAACTGTGAAGAATAAGTATCCTTTGCCAAGGATCGATGACCTCTTTGATTAGTTGAAAGATGCAAAAATATTCTCCAAGATTGATCTTAGGTCAGGTTATCATTAAGCAAGAATTAAAGAAGAAGATATCATCAAGACTGCTTTCAGAAGAAGGTATGGTCATTATGATTTCACAGTGGTGCCCTTTGGTTTATAAAATGCACCAACTATCTTCATGTGTTTAATGAATGGTAATTTTAGAGAATACTTAGATAAGTTTGTCATTGTATTTTTAGATGAAATTGTTATATATTCTAATTCAAAGGAAGAGCATGAACAACACTTGAGGATGGTATTACAAGTATTAAGGAAGCATCAGTTGAGGATGTTCCACTTCTGCATACTATATGTTGCACCTCTCATCTTTCCTTCAGGTGACGCACTCCGTCTATTTCTACCCACATGCCTAGCTATCAAAAAAGCACACACTCTTCTCTTTTCTGCATGTCTTTCTCACGCCGAGTCCTCTTCATGATCATCATTGAAAATCTTCGTCTTCTCTGGCAGTTATTCTGAATCTGTTCATCATTAGTGGTCGTTATTTTGACATTTTGTGGCTTCTCTGGCAGTCGCAACTCTTCGTCCTCTCTAGCAGTTATAGTCAGTCATTTTTGGCTTCTTTGGCTTCTATGCCCCTTCCTTTACGTGACCACCGGTGGTGACCACACGCCTATTCAAAAGCAGCTTCGCGATCTCGGTATAGAGAGCACTAGATCCATTTTTCGATATGACATTGGGCGATGATATCACATGACCACATGATTGCAGGCATGCCCAAAGTTGGTTTGGATCAAACTACGTTTCGCCACACAATTTACCTTGAGTCTCCACGTGTCCTCTCTCCAAAATCGTGGTTTCAATTGCGGCCCGCCCTCAACTTTTTAAAGTTCGCACACCTTCAATCCACACAATATGACTAGACCATCGATCTCATGATCTTGACGGTGCTTATGAACTTACGGCTTAGATCTATCCCCTTCAACCCTGCGAATAAGATCTGACATATTTCAAATCAACGACGGTGATTTGTTTTGGAAGTACGCACTTCGAAATTGTCACGTCTCAAAGTTTCCTTTCTTTCATACGTCAATATTCCAAAGTTGACGATCTACGAACACCTGTCCTTCTCAATCAACGACTCTTCCTCTGCTTCGGGGATTTGACCTTTCAACTAGATCAACAGTCCTGTGGGCCCTTCCTCGCTCAATGGTCGAGATCTCCTTCAGGTCTCTGGACTTTTGATATATCAAATCTAAAACTTCACTTCCCCTTGAATTACACAGGATTATTCCACGTGTCCTCTTGAATCAGATGGTTGAGGCTTACTTCTAGCCTTTATCCGAAATCCACAGATTTACGCCACATATCTATTGGATCAGATGCCCAGATCCACCTCAAACGATCCAACGCTTGAGATTTTCTCCAGATGATCTAATGACTAAGATATACTTTGGATTATCGAACAATTGCGATTTACTTCATCTCTCTGGCTCTTTGGGCTTCGGGAGTTTCAAATCTCAACTAAAAAACTCTCGAATAGATTTTCCTGAGTCCACAATCTGGTGCCACGTGTCTCTCTGGATCTGACGGTCCAGATCTCCTCCGACTCTCCAGAATTTGGGAGTTTCAATTCTCAACTGAAAATCTTGAAGTGATTTCCTTGAAGTTATTGATCTACTGACACATACCTCTTAGTGATCAACAGTCAGGATCTACTTCGGCTATTTCACCTCCTCCTCATCCACAAACTTCCAGAGTTGTGGATCTCACGCCATCTATCCTCCTCGACGATGGATGACCCTAAAACACTTCGGGACTTCGGAACTTTGGCAAGCTCCCTCTCCTATGTGTGCAAGGCGACAAGGTTCACGCACATTGATTTGATATGATAATTGTTTTTCCTCTGGATTGGTGATCCAACAACCATTGTCGTTCTTCCTCCCTAGATTCTGATCTCTCTGAATTAGAAGGTTTTCTAAGTGTTCAAGGGTCTCGACCTTTTATCCTCCTATGAGTCCGTCTCTTGGACCTCATATGCACTTCTGGAAACCACTATCTCTTCTGAGCTTTCTTGTCTTCTTCTCTCACGACTTCTTAAAGAGTCACTTCGATACTTAGCCAAATTGTGGATCTGTGCACTCCTTGCAATAGATTCTTACACAAGGTTTGGTTTCACTGTTGTTATGGCCATCAATGACAAGCACACTCTTATTGTAAAGCATTCCAACAATATCCCCCTTTGGCATTGATGGCAACCCTAAAAGGTTGCACTATGCTTCTTAGACCTCCAACTGTAGCATCCAGACCACACCTTTTCTCCCCCTTTCACATCAATGTCAAAGAAAACTGAGAGTGACTCTATTCTCCCCCTGATCAGAGAGACAATAAGCACTCCCCTTGATTATATATACTATGAGCACTCTCCCCCTGATTAGATAGACTATTTTAACTTGATAACAGGGTCACACCCAACTTCTAGCATAGATACTCAAACTAAGCTTTTTCAAGCGGTTTAGTGAAGATATCAGCAATCTGATCTTTCGATGGAATATAATGCATAGAAACAACAGTGTTGGTTACTTGTTCCCTCAAGAAGTGATACTTGATGGGTATATGCTTGGTATTGGAGTGAAATATAGGATTATTGGACACACTAATTGCACTAGTATTATCACAATGAATTGGTATCAATGTAGTATACTTTACCTCCAAGTCTGCAAGTGTCTGAATCATCCATAATACTTGGGTACAACAAGTGGAAACTGCAATGTATTCAACTTTTGTTGTCAATAAGGTAATGGAACCTTGCTTCTTTATCAACCATGCTATAAGAGAATCTCCTAAGAAGAATGCACCTCCACTCGTTCTTTTCCTTTCATCCATGCAGTTAGCCCAATCAACATCTGAATAGACTGATAATTGAAAATTTTGATTCCTAGGATACCATAGGTCATAGTTCATTGTTTCTTTCAAGCATATGAATATTCTTGTGATAGCTAGCAGATGAATATGTTTAGGTGCAGACTGATACCTTCCTACCATTCCAACAACATGCATTATGTCTGGATGAGATGTTGTGATGTACAAAAGGTTGCCTATCATAGACCTATATGAACTCTGATCAACATCAGGTGAGTCATCATCCTTGCTTAACTTGCATCCAGTGACCATAGGTGTGCTCGCAGGTTTAGAATCTTCCATTTGAAACCTTTTCAACATTTCTCTTAGATATTTTTCCTGAGAAATAAATATTCCTTCAGACCTCTGAGTAATTTGCAGACCAAGAAAAAATGACAGCTCCCCTATCATAGACATTTCAAATTCAGAGTGCATGGCAGAAGAAAACCATTGTACCAATGAAGAATTATTACTTCTGAAGATGATATCATCTACATAGACCAACACAATGAGAAAATCATTACCCTCTTTTTTGATATATAGATTGTTGTCGACTGTTCCTCTCTTGAACCCTTTGTCTTGGAGATACTTATCCAGTCTATAATACGAGGCACGAGGAGCTTGTTTCAACTCATATAAGGATTTCTTCAGCTTGCAGACAAAGTCAGGGTTATTTGACAATTCGAAACCCTCTGGTTGTTCCATATAGACTTCTTCTTTTAGATCTCCATTTAGAAAATATGACTTGACATCCATTTGATAGACTTTAAACCTTTTATGACAAGCATACCCAAGAAATATTATAATAGCTTCTAATCTTTCTACGGGCGCAAATTTTTCATCAAAATCTAGTCCTTCTATTTGATCATATCCTTTGCAGACCAATCTAGCCTTATTTATTACAATATTTCCTTGCTCATTCATCTTATTTTTGTAGACCCATTTGGATCCTATTACATTTTTATTTGATGGCCTAGGAATGAGTTCGCAAGTGTCATTATTTTCAATGTGATCCAGTTCCCTGTTCACTGATTTTAACCAATTTACATCTTTACTCGCTTCATGAAAGTTGGGTTCCACCATGGATATGAAGGCTACATGTGATTTCTCGGTGTCTTTGATTATCCTTCTCCTGGTTTGTACACCTTTGTCTTTCTCACCAATTATCTGACTTTTCGGATGATTCTTTTGAGTAATTCTGGAGGAAGGATTTGATGTTGATTGTTGTCCTAACTCTTGTTGTCTGGGTGTCTCTTCTCCATCTGATTCATCATCTTCTTATGACACTGATATTTGTTTTTCTTCATTTTTATTATTCTCATCACCTTTTTCATCTGACTTAGTGCTTATTCTCTGTTGATCTTTTACAGGAGCTTCTTCATCAATTCGAACATCAATATAGTCTACTAATTTATGGATTATTTTGTTAAAGCATATTTATCCTTTACTGTTCATTGCATATCCTAAGAAGATACCTTCATCAACTCTACAATCAAATTTTCCCAAATGATCATCATTATTTTTTATGTAGCATTTACTTCCAAATACTTTGAAGTGCTTGATTGATGCAGGTTGACCAAACCACAACTCATATGGAGTTTTATCACTGTTCGTCCTTAGATGTGCTTTGTTCAGAATATGAACAGCCATGTGAATAGCCTCCACCCAGAAGGTTTGTGAAATTCCCCTTTCACTCATCATAGCCCTTGTCATCTGCTGAACTGATCTATTTTTCCGTTCTACAACTCCATTTTGTTGGGGAGTACCTGGAATAGTATATTCTCTTTTAATTCCATGTCTGTCACATAATTATTTGAAATCTCTTGATAGGAATTCCCCTCCTCTGTCTGAGAAAATTTCCTTTAACTTCCTGCTTGTCTGATTCTTAGCTAACACCTTAAACTTTTTGAACTTCTCAAACACATCATATTTTTCTTTCAGAAAGGCAACCCACGTAAGTCTAGGGAAGTCATCAATGACCAACATAAAGTAGTGTTCTCCTCAAGTTCCTTCCTTTCGCGATGGTCCACACAGATCCATATGAACAAGTTGAAGCAGTTTCTCTAAATATGTGAAACTCTTCAATTTTAATTGAGCACGAGTCAACTTCCCCATTTGACAAGATTCACATACATAGTTATGAGGCTTATATATTCTTGGAAGATCTTTCACAACACCTTCATTATTCAGTTTGATAATATATTCAAAATTCAGGTGTCCAAGCCTTCTATGCCATAACCAAATTTCATCAAATTTGCTTAAATGAGATTTCTCCTTATCTTCCTTCATAATATAGACATTGTTTTCAATTCTAACCCCTTTTGCAATCATCTCTTTTGTGTTCACTATTTTTATTTTACAATTTTTGGTAGTGAATGTGAATTCACATCCTCTATCACACATTTGACTGACACTAAGAAGATTGTTCTTTAAACCATCAATAAATAATACATCTTGAGCTTTTCCTCTTCCATTACTTAAGCTTACTAGAACTTTACCTTTCATCTTTCCTAGAGCATCATTTCCAAAAGTCACACTTTCTGATTTACTTTGTTTGAGTGATATGAACTTACTTTTGTCACCTGTCATATGACTGGAGCATCCGTTGTTAATATACCATGGGTTCTTTTGTCTTTGAGCTGAAAATACTAATCCACACTTGTTATCTTCATTCTTGTTCCAAATCTTGACTTTTTCAGCTCCGTGATTTGACTCTGGCTTATAGTTCTTTAATCAACAGACTGCAGCTTTATGTCCATAATTATGGCAGATGTAACATTTTGGTTCATTGAATAAAGGATCATAACGATTTTTATGTTTAAAATCTATCTTTTTCCCAACCATCACATGATTTTTAGTCAGTGGTTGTTTGTTATTTGGTTGTCTCATTCTTTGTTGTGGCAGATATTTATCCCTTGGCAGTCTTGACATTTAGGTGGAGGAAGGATCGAGAAGCCCCTGTTTTGTAAGAAGATCAATGTATTGAGATCAAGAGGGTAAGTAGAGTGTATTACGAGAATAAGGATAATATTTCTCAAGAGAGGTAGAGAGGAGAATTCCGGAGAGAAGAGAAGAACTGAGATTATGTTGCAATCTAATCTTGTAACCATTGTAAACATTGAAAAAAGCATTCAAATTTCACAGAAAAGCATATTTTCCTACATATGAATCTCTATGTGTTTTCTATGTGAATGAGTATGTGTTTTATAAATGTTTACTGTGCATGTGTTAATTCCATGAGTATATAAATGTTCCCTTTGCAAGAATAGATATAATTCCATGTCTATGTGAATTTCTGAGTGTTCTGGGCTCTCAAGCCAGTGCAAGGAGTGCACATCAAATTTATTAAGAACCATGAGAATTCAGTGAAAGGAGTGCGCTAGAACTCAGTTAGGAGTTCTATGAGGAGTGTGCCAAGTGGGCACACCAGAATCAACTAAGCTCAGAAGGGATAGTGCAAGGAGTGCACAGAGCGAGCACAAGGAGTGTGCCTACACTCAGAGTAGTGTAAAATATCAAAGGAAAGGAAAGCGCAAGGAGTGCGTAGGTGAGTCTGTAAATTCTAAGACTCAGGAGAGAAAGTGCAAGGAGTGCACAAAGCCAACACTTTGTTAAAGTGTTTCTAAACCGCAGGAGGAAGAGCACAAAGTGTCAGGAGGGCATTGAAGGAACACCTTGACTGTGTTCGTAAGCTCAAGAGGAAGAGCGGGAGTGCCAGGAAGGCACAAGAATTTGTCGAAGGAGAAAATAAATGAACCCTTTGAAGTTCGAAGAGTTGAAATATTAGAAGAGATAGCACTAGTGTGTGCAGAGCCTATGCAAGGAGTTCAGAAGGAAAGAACTTTCTAAACTTCCACATTGTAGGAGGAGTGCAAGGTTTGTGCCCACACTTTAGTTGAAGTGTTGAACAAAGATCAGGACATGTAGAGTTTCATAGAGTGTAAGAAGAGGCCAAGGAGTTGACTCTACAGAGGAGAGATCAAAGCCCAAGCCTTTGAAAAAATTGATAATTCCTTTATTGAAGGGAAGTAGAGCCGTAGAGGAGAAGAAACCACAATAGTCGTTGGATTGGATGTGGAAACACATTTGGGCCGTTAGATCAAAACTAGAAAAGAGGAGAAGCACAGTCAAGAGGAGACTAGATCCCAACTGTTGGATATGAATACAAGAGAACGTGAGCTGTAGATCTCACAATTCAGGGATTTGACACTTCGAGAAAGATTGGTCCTTGTGTTTCCAGGAGGCAAAAACCCTGAAGCCTAGAGTCCTGAAGTAGATCTCAGTCATAGATCATAGAGTGAAGTAGGGTTGTTTATTGTTAATCCCTTTGGAACTTCGGCTACCTGGGAGATTTTGGAGGTAGTCATTGCAGAGTTAATCTCCATCGTCGATCAACCGAAGAGTCTCAGTCATAGATCTCCACCCTTTGCCAATTTGGTGTTCGGTTGTTTGGGAGTTTGGTGGTGGCCATTTGAAGCAAGGAACCCTGAAGTCATAGAGTCCCGAAGTAGTTCTCCACTGTATATCATGGCAGAGGGTTATAGGATTACCTAGAAATATTCTTGTATATTCTTTAGAGAACCAAATAGAAAAAACTAAATCTAGATACTATTAGGAACATATTATTAAGAGATATTTCGTATGACTCAATGAATGTACTTACTTTTATGGGTTCTAGGGACATTTCCCAATTATCCTTTGAGAAAATCTTTGAAATGTGCATGAAGTACTCGTGAAGACAAGCGAGATCCGATAAGGGACATTGTGATTCTTTTTCTAAAATTTCTAAATTTGCATCAAGTAGTGGAATAACTAGGGTAGAGCTAGGAAATTTATTGGAAAACTTCAAGAATGACATTCTTGCCACCCTGAGTTTTTATCTTTATACTTACAAATTAAGAAAAACAAAGAGGAACAAAATGCATCCTTATCTATATTTTGTACTAGGTGTAGGAAAAGACATCCATTGAAATAATTCCCCTTGAATAACATCGATTTATGTGCTATTTGTAAAATTGAACATTCGATAGAACATTTTCCTTCTTTACCCAAACTAAAATAAATATACCAAGGAGGGAATGAGACAATAGAACAAATTTGTACCTTGGCACTGAAGAGACCATGGCAGCCTCGTCCACCAGGTATGTCATTGGATCCTACATTTTCAAATTCTTCATATTACTATGGGAAAAAATATTCATCTTGGAATCCCACAATTCCATGGAAAGGATGGCCCCAACAAAAAATCCATCCTTGGAATAAAGGGTTGCGAGGACCCAACTACGATAATATTTCTACCTATCCCATGCAAACTCAACAATACTCACAATTTCCTTCACAATCTTATTCAACATAAGCTCCACAACAGATTGTGCAGCCCCAACAATTTCAACTTTCATCCAACCAACCTGCATTGAGTTCTATATGGATGACTTTATTGTCTACAGTGACTCATTCAAGGGAGAATTAGAGAACCTTAGGAAAGTATTAATAATATGCCAAGCAACCAAACTTTCATTAAGTAATGAAAAATGCCACATGTTGCTAGCCAAATGTATTTTTATTGGACATATTATCTCTTATGTAGGGATTGAGGTGGATCCAACAAAAATAGAAGTTATTTCAAATATCCCAATGCCCAACACTCTAAAAGAGGTAAGACGTTTTCTTAGATTTGTTGGTTATTATAGAATATTTATAGATAATTTCACAAATATTGTTGCACTATTGTTTAATTTACTTTCCAAAGATATTGTATTTTCATGGAATGATCAATGTCAACATGCATTTCAGACTTTAAAATAAAATATTTCTGCTACATTGTTCTAAGGGGACCAAATTGATCTTTTCCATTTTACATTTCCATAGATTCCTCTGACACCGCTTTTGGAGTTGTATTAGGGAAGAAATAAAACCATTCTTAATATGACATCTACTTTGTTAGTAAGAACCTCACACCTATTGAACTTAATTACATTTTAACCGAGAAAGAGTTTTTAGCAGTTGTTCATGCGATAAAACATTTAGGAATTATATTACTAGTTATGAAACATTCATTCACACTGATCACTCAACCATTATTTACCTAATGAACAAAATAATAACTAATGGTAGGATTACTAGATGGATTTAATTGTTGTGGGAATTTAATATCACCATTGTGGATCGACCTGGAAGGAAAATCTAGCTACAGATTTCCTTTCTATAATACATAACAGAGGTGAAATTACTCCTATAGATGATATCTTTATGGAAGAACATTTATTTGTTGTATCCAATCACTCTTCTTGGTTTGAATACATCACCAATTATTTGGCTATTGGAAGGTTACCTCGACACTTGTCATCTAGGGAGAAACAAAAGGTTGTTAGGTTAAGTGCTACTTTGTCATGGATTGGTGGTGATCTTTTCTGCACTGGACCATATATCATCATCTAAAGGTGTGTTCGAGAAGATGAGATGTTTGATATTTTAAAGGCATGCCATGATGAGTCATGTGGGGGACACTTCACCAACAAAAGGAAATATTATAAGGTATTTCATTTGG